>ML289143.1:869-38848 GCA_005239495.1 Nicotiana undulata
TCTTAATGTCGTACAGATTCCGTATCCGGACCCAGTGGACCGCATTGAGGGAGTCACCTTCAGTCCACCCAGAGCTTCAAGGTATACCCGCTGGCGTTCGTGGGCCTTGGTGTCTCTCCTACATTTGGATTTCCTCATTGTCTTGCCTTTTTCTTCTAGTTCCAAGACAATTATGTATTTCTTTCAGACTTTGTATTTAGCACTCAGTTAGTTAGTTCGTGAGGTTGTGACACCCCGGTTTTGGGATATTTGCGATGTTGTTACCTTTATCATTTCATTATTCGTTTTGGGAATATTATTACTTTTCTGCTGTAAAAACTTTTGAAGTGATTTGGAAATATTCGGTAAAGGCTGGAAGTTAAGGAAATCCAGATATTCCGGTAGAGGTTGGAAGGTTAATTAGTTTTATTACTGTTATGTTGTTGTTATAAATGTCAAAGTGTTGTGTACGTTGTCTTGTCTAGCGGGTTCAACGTTAGACGCAGTCACGGTCTGAAAGGTGGGATTTCGGGTCGTGACANTCTCCTTGAAGCGGCTAACACTTCACACTTACATAGGTGATTCCTAAACGTGTCATCCCGTAGATACACTATTTGATATACCCCGTATCAAATTTAGAAATCATTAAAAAGCCTTAATGCTTTATCCTTGATACTGAACATTGTCTCATCACGAGAATGGAACAAATAATTTAGTTGACAATGTTGAACCGTCATTAATGACTTTGTTTGATCTCCTTGAACCTAGATCTTGGGATCTCCAGTCTTCTAGGTAGAGTTACCGCCACTATGACTTGTTCTAGGCCATAGTCCCATTCCCCTTGATGATTTCTCAACTACATCTCTAGTTAGGCCTTTTGTAAGTGGATCCGACACATTATCACTTGACTTTACATAGTCAATCGTGATAATTCCTCTAGAGAGTAATTGCCTAACGGTTTTATGTCTTCTTCGTATATGACAAGATTTACCGTTATACATAACGCTCCCTCCCCTTCTAATTGCCGCTTGAATATCGCAATGTATGCATATTGGTGCCAACGGTTTGGGCCAAAATGGAATATCTTCCAAGAAATTCCGGAGTCATTCAGCTTCTTCACCGGCTTTATCTACGGCTATGAACTCAGCCTTCATTGTAGAGCGGGCAATACAAGTTTGTTTGGACGACTTCCAAGATACCGCTCCTGCAGCAATAGTGAATACATATCCACTTGTGGACTTGGAATCAGTTGATCTGGTGATCCAGTTTGCATCACAGTATCCCTCAATGACTGCAGGATATTTACTATAGTGCAAGGCAAAGTCCTGGGTATGTACTAAATACCCCAAAACTCGTTTCATGGCCATCCAATGAGATTGACCTGGATTGCTCGTATATCGACTCAATTTACTTATAGCACAAGCTATATCTGGTCGTGTACAATTCATGATGTACATTAAACATCCTAACACACGAGCATAATCCAATTGTGATATGCTTTGGCCTTTGTTCTTTGCTAATGCAAGATTCACGTCAATTGAAGTCTTTGCAACTTTAAAGCCCAAGTGCTTGAATTTTTCAAGTACTGTCTTAATATAATGAGATTGTGACAATGTCAGACCTTGATAAGTCTTTGTCACGACCCGAAATCCTACCTTTCAGGTCGTGACTGCATCTAACGTTGAACCCGTTAGACAAGCCAACGTACACAACACCTTGATATTTTGAAAACAACTTGACAGTAATAAAGCAATTATCTTTCAAACCTTTACTGAAATAACCAAAACCACTTCAAAAGTTTTACAGCAGAAATGTAATAATACTCCGAAAAATGCATAATGAAATGATAAAGATAACAACATCGCGAAATCCCAAAATCGGGGTGTCACAACCTCACGGATTGTCTATAAGAATACTAAATACAAGTCTGAAAGAAAGTACAATATTGTCTTTAGAACGGAAGGAGAAATAAGACAATAGGATACTAATAGCAGGAGAGACTCCAGGGTCCACGAACGCTAGTGGTATACCTTGAAGCTCGTTGTGGACTGAAGGTGACTCCCTCAGAGCGGTCCACGGGGTCCGAAAGCGGGATCTGCACAACATAGAGAAGTGCAGTGTAGTATCAGTACAACCGACCCCATGTACTGAGTAAGTGTCGAGCCTAACCTCGGCTGAAGTAGTGACGAGGCTAGACTTAGCAAATAACGTTCACCTGTCATATTCTACAACACAAAATACAGATAACAAAGCAAGGAAGAATAACAGTCATATACGGAGAACGGGAGCAGACAAAGGGAAAATAAATAAGATAGAGCAGTTAATTAACATCAAGTAAGAAAAGAAACAATTTACTGGAAACTGATAAGGTATGAATGACATGTCTGAATGATAACAATGGCACGGCGTCACCCTTCGTGCTTTTACTCTCTTCCTCACCAATGCAATGTATGTTGAAATCAATGTAATCATGGCACAACATTAACCTTCGTGATTTCAATAAATGTAAACATGGCACGACATCACCCTTCGTGCTTTTACTCTCTTCCTCACCAATGCAATGTATGTTGTAATCAATGTAATCATGGCACGGCATTAACCTTCGTGCTTAAAATAAATGTAAACATGGCACGACATCACCCTTCGTATTTTTACTCTATTCCTCACTATGCATGACATGATGTAATCAATGTAAAAACATGGCACGATATTATTAACACTTATGTTTATAATATATATACATATAGAAATTCTATTCATATTGTAAATGTCCTCTTTCCCTTCTCCACAATTTTATCTTATTAGTCTAAGGATACGCACTTTGCGCATATACTCCATCAGGATGATATGCTTAAAAGAATTAGATAATATTATATTAAAATTATGTTTGAGTTAAAAGAATAAAAGTTTACTTAATTCAAATAAGGAGAGAATTTATATAATATATTTAACATTAAAAATTTATATACATATCAAATGAGTAAGGATTAAATACACAAAATTTTATTAAGTAAAAGCTTCAAATATTAGGGAAAACTTAAACGAGGATTAAATACACAAAATTTGATTAAGTAAAAGCTTCAAATATTAGGGAAAACTTAAACGATAATGTTGTACAAATGATGATAATGAGTATATAATTACTGATTAACGCACAATTTATAGTTTCAATTATTAATTATTCTAATAAAGTTCAAAACTAAATGGTGATGATAATGAACTTCTGCTTTTGGTGCCTCCCATTAAGTTATTAAAGTTATCCGGTTCTTCTTTATTTTGGAATTATTTAATAGAATATATTTGATATACATAAATTAAATGATAAATATGTAATAATAACATATTTATCTCCTCTAAAGTTAGATATTATATCATTTGAACTTGATGTACAATTGTTAAGTGTCCTTTTATTTATTAAGTATATTTGGAATTTGATAATATGTATTTATTTTTTGTACATAAATGGTATAAAATGAATGCTTATTCTTAAGGCTAAAAGGTCATTCAACTTTACATAACTGCATAAGAGTTTGATCTATCAATTTCACGTGAATTTGCAAAGAATATCCTTTGAATGTATCTTTTAAAAAATACTCCTATTTGTGTGGCTTAATATTAAATCCTAAAAGTATGGATATTTGTTAATTCATATGCTTTTATCACAATTTCCCCCCAAAAAAACCTTCCTTTGGTGAACTTTTATATTTAGGTGAATAGCCACCAGATTTGGTAGGATTTTTGGAAGACTTATTGTTCGTAGGCTTTTAAAAAGTTTCCATTCATATAGATTTTACTTTGAACTCTTTGTTTAAGAATAGAAGTAGCAATTTCATTAATGATTTCATAATCATAAATATTAGTTGTACTTTATTTATACAAGGGGATTTAGTGCATTTAATATTGTTAAACAAACAAATTCATATGCTTAGCACACATGTTTGATCCATGCTGGTGAAAATTCTAGCATATGTGAGCATACATAGAATTCATACCTTGAAATGGTGTGATGCCTACTACGATTCATTGTTAGTATTCTCCATTGAGACTGGATGGATTGTTATATGGGTCATTCTATCCTTGGCTATGTGAGTAGTGCGGCCACTGTAGAGTCCAATTTTTTTTTAAATTATTTTCTTAGAACTCAAAAGTTTTAAAATTGTTTTCTTGTCCTCAATTAACGTTGGCGTCCAAGTGGGAGAATGTTGGATTTTGGACTTACAGGAATTTGGGTATCGTTCTAAAACCACCCACGGGTAATATTATTAGACAATCTATCAGGACTTCGAAATTAACTAACAATGAGGTCGAGTATGAGACCATGCTTGCAGGTCTCGAGTTAGCTAAAAACTTAGGAGCAGAGTTCATCGAGGCTAAATGTGATTCCCTCCTCGTGGTAAACTAAGTTAACGGTACTTTCGAGGTCCGAGAAGATCGAATGCAGAGGTACTTGGATAAACTACAGGTAACTATACATCAATTTAAAGAATGGACCTTACAACATGTACCTCGAGAGCATAACATCGAGGCCGACGCTCTTGCAAACTTAGGTTCATCCGTCGAAGACGACGAACTTAACTCGGGGATTGTCGTAAAACTCACCAGATCAGTAATAGAAGAAGGTCAGGCCAAAATAAACTCTACAAGTCTGACTTGGATTGAAGAAACAAGTACATAAAATACCTAAAGAACGAGAAGCTTCCATCAGATCCAAAGGAGTCGAGAGCTCTACGTACAAAAGCAACACGGTTCACTTTGTCCGAAGACCGAACATCGTTTAGAAGGATGTTCTATGGACCGTTGGCAATATGTTTGGAACCAGGAGATAATGACTACGTCCTGCGGGAAGTTCACGAAGACACTTGTAGAAATCATTCCAGTGCCAAATCATTGGTTCACAAAGTTATCAGAGCAGGGTACTACTGGATTAATATGGAGAAGGATACAAAGGAGTTCGTTCAAAAGTGCGACAAATGTCATAAGTATGCACCAATGATTAACCAGCCCAGGGAGAAGCTACACTCGGTCTTATCCCCATGGGCGTTCATAAAAGGGGGAATGGACATCGTCGGCCCTCTCCCATCGGGCGGGGGTAAAGATCAATTTATTTCATTTATGACTGACTATTTTATCTAAGTGGGTTGAGGCACAGGATTTCAAGAAAGTCAGAGAAAAGGAAGTCATAGACTTCATTTGGGACCACATTATATGCCGATTCGGGATGCCTCCCGAGATTGTGTGTGATAATGGAAAGCAATTCATCGGCAGCAAAGTGACTAAATTTTCCGAGGATCACAAGATCAAAAGAATTTTATCGACACCTTACCCTCCCAGCGGGAACGGATAAGCCGAATCGACCAACAAAACCATTATTCAAAATATTAAGAAAAGATTGATAGACGCCAAAGGAAAGTGGAGAGAGATACTGCCCGAGGTTCTTTGGGCGTACCGCACAACGTCGAAGTCTATTATGGGGGAAACACCATTCTATTTAGTATATGGTGTCGAAGCTCTTATTTCGGTCGAGGTCGGGGAACCTAGACTCAAGTTCCTATATGCAACAGAAGAATCGAATCACGAGACCATGAATACGAGCCTAGAGTTGTTGGACGAAAGACGCGAATCTGCATGTAAGGCCCCGTAAATTTTTACCTAAAACCCGAAATTTCGTTGTGCCAAGTTAGATTTATGTGTTATAACAGTACGATACTGAGTTAAAGGAAAATGTTTTGCAAAAGTGTGCATTTATGCGGCCGCATAATCACTCTGCGGGCCTCATTTTGGCTGCAGAGTGAGGCAGCCTTTGGCCTATTTGAGGTCAGTTTCGAGGCAAATTATGCGACCGCATATCCATTTCGTGGGCCGCATTTTGGTCGCATAATCGTTCTTGGACTTTTGTGAAGGGAGGTTCTGCGGTGCATTATGCGACCGCAGAATAGGTCTGCGGGCCGCATATCGGTCGCACACTGAGGCAGAAAATTCAAGTCCCTGAGGGCCACTTTTTGCGGTCATTTTGCGGACCGCATAGCCATTATGCAGTCGCATATGCAACCGCAGATCCATGTCGGCGCTCCAAATTTCTGAAACTTAAACCCGATCCCATGTCGTTAAAACATATGTTATGATTCATTTTGAGCATATTTCTGATGCTTTAGAGTGAGAGAAAGAGTCCTAGAGTGAGAGTGATCTACATCTAATTATTCCTCAATTCTTGCACAAACTTTGAAGATTGTCAAGTAAAGTTCAGTATGTCTTCTCCTTAAAGGTAAGAATCTATGCCCCAACTCATAATTTCGAAATTTCTACTAAAATGGATAATTAGCAAGATAGTTCATGGGCTGGAGTGTTGTTTGTGTTGCATGCATGGGCGGTGAAAGAAAGTAGGAAGAATGTGAGCTAAAAATGGTAAAGGATGGGGTGCGGGTTATAGAATTTTTGTCAAAAGGTCTTAAAAACATAATGCACATTTAGTGCTTGATAATGTGCTCAAATGGGCTAGAGTATTGATCATCCTTCTAATTCTTGAATCAACTTGTGACATTCCTAAACACTGTGCAATCGCATAGCACTGTTCGCGATCGCACAGTGCTGCCAACAGTAGCCCAGAATTTTCCCTTGTGCGATTGCAATGATATTGCTGCGATCGCACTGCCTTCCAGTGTTGGAAGCAAAATAGTACTTCGGTAGTTTTTTGTGTTGTTGCTTCGCGGCTCTTTTCTTTGGCCTAAATACATTGTAATACTGTATAAAAGGTACCTGTAAATGCGTTTAACATTTGGTTCCAATTTGTAGGTACTTTGTGCATAAAAATGGCCTCAGAAAATTTTGACAACGTGCAAAATGTGCAAGAATTTATTCCCCCAGCTGTGGAAGGAGAGTACTTTGATGTAACAAGATTCACGACACCCGAATGTGAAAGGAACTATGACAGGATCATGTCAAAGAGCATTGTCAAAGAAAGGGGCATCCATCTCGACAAACTTGAAGCTAAGATGTCGGAGTTTCTCCAGCGACTGACCGATAGTGGATGGATATGCTTTGCTCCTGAGACAATCAAGGCGAACTACACAATAGTTCGCAAATTTTATGCCAATGCCGTGAAGACCAACTTCCAGGGGGATGTACATACTTTTGTCCGAGGCAAGCAGATAGACTTTGGGCCTGAAGTGATAAATGCACACTATGGGCTTCCTGATGTGGATAATGAGGTATACAGAGTGAGGGGAAGAGAGATGGGAGCATATTGGTTTGTTGAAAAGCTTCATGATGGGGTGCAGCCGATTTGGGCAAGAATTCATAAAGGGGTTGATTCTCTAGAGTTCATTGCGGAAGCCAAAATTTGGCTATCTATTATTTGTGCTAGGATTTTGCCGACTAGGTATGAGACTGAGGTGACGCTTGAAAAGGCATTAATGATCGTTGCTATTATGGATGGCTTACCAGTAAACGTGGGCCAGCACATTGTGAGTGAGATTGAGGAAGCGTGCAATGGAAGGTCTAGCAGCCTATTCTTCCCCTTTTTGATCACTCAGCTGTGTTATAATGCTCAGGTGCTACCAAACCCGACTGATGTGGAAAAGGACCCTGCCGTGGCAATTTACCCATTGCTTCGAAAAAGGCCAGATGGCAAGAAGAAGAAGAAGAAAAGGATTGATGTGAATTCTCCTTCATTCGGGAAATTTGACGATACCGCAGAGGGATCTGGTGGTGCCTCCACAGATGCAACAGGGTCACAGGGCCCCACAGAAACCCTTCCTTATGGCCCCCCCCACTATGCGCCACATTTCCCATCAGATCTATGGTGTGGATGCTCAGATTCGACAGCTTGTTGCAGGTCTTCCCTCCGGTCCATCTGGTGAGGGCACTTCGACTGGGTCAGGTAAGAAATCACTTACCTTGGATGATGTTGTGCTGGAGCAAAAGGCAATCAAGAACAGATTGGAGGACATGAGCAGGAGACAGGGAAAACTTGAAAGGCCACAGATTAAATTCAAGGAGCATGAAAAGAAAAAAAGCAAGTTTCTGTCGAGGATGATGCACAAGCTGAGTTCGCTATGTGGCTCACAGGATTCTGATGATGAGGAGGAGGATTTGGAGCTTCGATTTCCCACCACCTCCAGCTCTGGGTGATGCAGTTTTAGGGAGCACCTCCTTCATTTTACCTAGTTTTGATTAGTTGCATTGGGGATAATGCAACACTTTAGGTTGGGGGTGGCTCATATTTTATCTATGTTGTAGAGCATCACATGGAGCATGACATACTTTTTGTGACTTGTGTGGATTGGCTATATTTTTTATTTATTTTTAGTTTATTTATAATATTTTGTTGGTTTTTATTTTTTGTTCTTAGTTGTTTGTATTTTGATTGTTATCTTTTATAGTAGTTTTTAGCATTCTTGCTTTTGCTTGTTGATTTTTGTTTTTCTTGTTATTATTTGTATTTATTTTTGTTTTTGTTTTGGCTTCATTATAGTAGTATTAATGAAACTCCTTGGTTTTTCTTTCTACCGCGGTTCTTTTCCAAGGAAATTTATTTGTGTTGAACCGGGTGACTTTTCCCTATGATGGATGGCGTGACAACTTTCTTAAGGGATTAGTCTTGTTTAGTTTTTTTTAGTAGTTAGTTTAGTAGTTAGGTGTGAATAAATTAGTTTTTGGGGTGTAATCATGTGCCCATAAGCCAACATGTGACTTGTTTGGTACCAATATGATTTAAACCTTGGCATATGAAATTTTTGAGCTTTCAAATAAAATAAAATAAAATAAAAGAGAGAGAGATATATATGAAACAATAAGAATGCTCCTTGTTGTGATTTTTAGATTCTAATTTTGGCTCTTTGATTCACTAAATAGCTTTTTAGGCTACATATGACTTCCTTGAATTTCATTAGTTCCAATTGAACTTTGGATTTGTATTCCATTTGAGTTTTCATATGCCATATGTGGTAAGCTTTAGTTGAAAAATTCTTTTGCATCATTTGTAGTCTAGAACTTGCCCGGAATGTGCTTCAGGCGAAATCTTAGATTAACTTGGTTTGAGAAATGATATTAAGCCTTCCTTGGACC
Source organism: Nicotiana undulata (assembly GCA_005239495.1). NCBI lineage: Eukaryota > Viridiplantae > Streptophyta > Magnoliopsida > Solanales > Solanaceae > Nicotiana > Nicotiana undulata. The sequence continues at coordinate 9,912 of ML289143.1, forward strand.
AATTTTGTGCCTAAACTTCCTACCCATGAATATTTTCCCTAGTCAACCCTTTTGAGCTTTTTAACTTTTTCTTTGGCAACCATGTTACAAGCTTCTTATTGGTTCTCTTGTAAAAACCATACTTCCCTAAGTAATTTCAAGTGTGAATATAGGCTAAAAGCCTGAGTTTGGGGGTGGAGGTTGAAAAGGTTGTGATATGGAGGCTCTTAAAAAAAAGTAAAAAGAGTTGTAAAAAAAAGAGTTTGAATAAATGGAAGACTAGGTAAATAAAAAAAAGAGAAGAAATGGTGGAAAAATTCTTGAAGGAAGTGGACTTTGAATTGTGAAAAAGTATAGTGCTTAGGGAGGTTTTGAGTCACTTCTACCAAATTGTGCCCTATCTTAACCAACAGCCTAAACTACAACCTTTTAAGTCCTAATTGATTTTAAACCAAGTGTGTCTACATTAGTGGAGAAATACATAAAGGGCAAGCATATGGTACTACTTGTGTGCATTTGAATATCTTTGTGAGAGAGAGAGTCGAATCTTCTATTTGGCATCCCGTCTATGTTTGGAATTGCAATTTGTGAGTTTGGGAATCTCTCTTAAAGTGTGAGGGCACATGAGAATCGAGTTGTGAATGTAATCCCATTTTCAATTGGGAAGAATGAGCAAGGGAAGAAAATAGTGATAGAGAGGCAAATTGTGAATCTTTAATGTCATGACTCGGTTATTACTTTGGTTAATCTATTGTTTAAGTTCTTGAAAAAGAAATGAAATGTGCAAAAAGATAGTGATTCATATGCCTTGGATTAATTGTTGGTACCAACCAAAGCCATTAGATTGTGCTTGAATAGACCATTGTTGACTTGAAATGATAGTTGGTATGCCATTGAGCTTAAGTGATCATATTCTTGTGGATGTTCTTAGTTTTTGAATTGCTTGAGGACAAGCAATAGTTTAAGTTTGGGGATTTGATAAGTTAGTATTTTACCAACTTATCTCCTCTTAATACTTAAGCTTTTGTGTAATTTTATTGAGGAACTAAGACATTTCTTGATATTTATTGATATATTTCAGGTGTCAAATGATTTAGAGTTGATTGTGAAGAAATCATGTGAAAACAAGTCAAAAAGAAGCAAAAAATTAGAGAGATGAAGTCTGCCCAGTTTTACACTGTGCGATCGCAGGGAATTAAGCGCGATCGCACAGGTCCATGACCTCATACAGTGCGACCACAACTAATAGAGTGCAAGCGCAGAGAGTTAATTAGACTGGTCAACAGGGAGGTCAAAAGCAATGTGCGACCGCACAGTGTTACATGCGATCGCAGAGCTTTTGGAAACCTGACTCAGTGCGAACGCAGGTCTTTTTGTGCAAACGCACAGTGTATTTTCTGGGCAAGTCATGGGCAGTTTTGTAATTTCTCGTTTTAATCCCCAAAACCTCTTTTATACCCGACCTAGCAGATATTTTCTGCATTTTTGGGCATATCTTTGGCGTTGTAAATATTTTTTGAGAGAGAAGAACAAGTTCTTGAAGCTAGGGCTTTGCACACACACTTGGGTCTTGAAGATTTCACCATTGTGGTTAAGAATTTCTTACCCATTTATGTTTATTTCTTCATTTCCTTGCTTTGTATTGATTATCTAAGTGTGTAGTATTATTTCNTAATTAATTTTGGAAAAGATAACTTGGGGTTGGGAAAGATTAATTAACAAGAACTTGAGGATTTAACCCTCATTTTATAGATTCTACCTAGGGATAGGATTGAACTACTTGTAGCCAAACCCGGAAGTGCTTAATCTCCTAATTGAGTTAGGAATAATTCAATTAGGAAGTCTTGTTAGTCTTAGGGAAAAGCTAATTAAGAATTATTATTCGTGGCTAATTAACATAAACTCGCTCATATTTGTAAAATCGTGAAATACATTGGATCGTTACTTGAGTGTAATTCCCGAAGCATTTATTCTTGTTGACATTGTTCATTTTACTTGCTTTCTAGGTTAATTTATATTTTCGCATTTAGTTATAAACACTTTTCAAAAACCCAAAATCTTAATTGTTTGGCATTGCGCGATAAGTGATAATTCTCTTGCATTCCTAATCGCCCTCATATTGTTCTCTGTGGGATTCGACCCCAACCTTGTTGGGTTACTATATTTGACAACGATCGCTTACACTATTTTAAGGTGTAAATTGAGCGTATCACTTCGCCTGAGCTCTTCCTCAGTATCTCCAAGTCGCTCAGACCAGCGACATCGACGACCCCAGCAAACTAGCCACAGAAATGGTCCTCCTCTCCATGGGCTCCTTCTACGTAAGAAGTCTTCACGGCTCGAGCCTCCTCAATCACTTCCTCGGATAATGAAGGAAATGATAGGGAGTCTCCGATCTCTATTGCCCCAAGTTGATCTTTTGGGGCATTCTCTCTGTCTCGAGGAATCTCGAGCCCGGCCGTCGCAACAACATCCACCGCCTCCTCAGAGGCCTTCTCATGTCGATGTGAGGCACCTTCGGCCAAATCTTCTCCTAAGACCCCATCAACTCGGGGTAGAATGTTTTTGGATCCTTCGACTCAGTGGCCTTTTGGGCCTCAGTATTTTCAAACTCGGGCCACCAGCCCAGAACCGTCTTCTCTTTCTTCTTCTTCTTCTTCTTCCTCCTCCCTTAGAAGTTAGGCTGACTCCACAGAAAGGGGGATAACATTCTTTTTAGGATTATGAGCCGCTCTATTTTTGGGCTCTTGACCCTTGGAGGTCGAAGTCCTTTGCTGGCTTCGGGATAGGGAGTGAGTCTTCTTCATCACCAGACGAGGGCCTCATTGTTGCATCTTTCCCAAAACCTATAAAAAAGGGAAACTGAGTAATCTCGGAAAGGCGTTTTAATAATGACCAAATAATCAAATACAGGAACGAGGCTTACCATGATTTTTAGCCTCCCACATGACCTTTGATAGATCGCCATGCGTGCTCGGCATATGTTGATGACGAGACCAAGCTCCTAACCCAGATCTAGAGGTGAGGAACCGCACCCGGCGTCCAGGCAATAGCTACACATGGAAAAGTATATTGATAAGGAAAGACGAAGAAGTGAAAATGACAAAAAGAAACTAAAAATGGAGTCATACTCCATATTCCATCTCTCAGGAAATGGCATGCTCTCAGCCGCAATCAGGTTTGTGGTCCTCACTCGGACGAACCGACCCATCAAACCTCGATTTATGTCTTCGTCTATGCTCGAGATGAGTGTCTTGGTGTCCCGGCGTTGAAGTTTTATTAGCCCACCTCGATAAAGTCAAGGGTTGTACAATCTTATCAGATGATCGAGGGTGAAAGGAAGCCCATCGATCTTGCTCACGAAGAAACGGAGCAGTATCACAATACTCCAAAAGGAGGGTAAATTTGGCCGAGGGTCACTTGATACTTCTTGCAGAAGTCTATGATGACCGGATCAAGGGGACCCAACGTGAAAGGGTAAGTGTAAACACTCAAGAACCCTTCCACGTGAGTCGTGATCGCCTCTTCTGGGGCCGGTATCATGGCCTCTTTATTTTCCCAGTTGCAGTCCTTCTTCACTTGGTCGAGGAAACTCTTCGATATCGAGCATATGTATCTCGATACTGGTTCGCATCGACCTGGGACCGATGAGGTTTTCTCGATTTTAAAATCGTAACTGATGACACGCCCCCCGGGAACACACTCCTCAGAGCGTGGCTCCGCCGTTGTTTTCTCGTCGGCCGGCCGAGACAAGAAAGCGATTTCTTTTTGTGTAACAGTCTTTGACGTCTTCTCTATTTGGTTTCTTATGGAAAAGAAGAATAGAGATGGTTATATTTGGTTTTTTAGAAGGGATCAACAATGGAACTCAAAGACCTGAAGATAAGAAGCTTGAAGAATGCAAAGAACTTCGAAGAATTGGGTATAAGAGATTGAAAGTAAAGTTTGATAAAATGGAAAAGGGGCCTATTTATTGGTTTCGCCGCGACGGTTCAAAGATGGTAATGTCCGGACATTAAATGCTTGGGGAATGGTACTGATGGGATGTTTCGGTCACCTATGTTGCTTACGTCACGGTGTTGACGACATAACAAATCAGAGTGAAGTTGAAGATTCAATTCATTTCTTGTCATTACATTCCAAAAAATGAGGGGACTATCTGTATACAGTCAAAACCGGGCTCACCCAATTTTGTTTGATTAATCGAGACCTGGATGGTAGATCGAGGATCGATCCCGTATTATATCAGACCGAGACATGAAGGTGCGGTACCAAGCTCGAGATTCGAAGTACCAATCGATATCGAGACCACCCAGGATCGAGGCCAAACGGAATAGACATCGAGCGAGACTGAAGAAAGCCTATTAACGGAAATCCGAGACATCCTGACCAGGCAAGGATCATGGCGGAAATCTCGGCATGAATCAAATCAAGAACGGTTATTTAGCCAATTATGAGATTTTCTTCTGTATTTAGAATTGTAACATAAGTATAATTCCTCTACTATCTAAAAGGGGTTCTAATCATTTGTAATCATCTAATTCTCGCATATCAAAGCAATACAATACATTCTTTCTCTCTTAAGCTCTCTCGTTCTTCAGTTCAATACATATTTCTAAATCACACACTCAATTGGTTAGAGGGTGATCTAGCTCGAGGTCCAAGTACCATTTTATACTTGTTTGCTTTATTTTACAGTCAATTTCTAGCATTAATTATCATATTTATCAATTTATGCTAGGTGAAATCACATATCCTTAAAATCACTTATAAGTTTCATTGCTATACGATTTTAAGGGTAAACAAATGATTAGTTTGTTTTGGGTTTAAACACATTATAAAAATAAACAAATTAAAATAATTTTAAGTTCGACATGGAGCTAGTTGGGTTAAGTCGTTTGCTAAAATGGACTTGCCGATTTTTATTTTAATCCAAGCAAATCTTGAAATGGTCATAACCTACACAATTGTTCATTTGACTCATTATAAACCGCCTAAATATAATTATATATACGGTCGAACTCGCTCATCACAAAGTTAATTAGATCACACTAAAAGTGTGTTTGGTACGAAAGAAAATATTTTTTGAAAAATATATTCCAAATTTTTTATGTTTGGTTGGCTTAAATGTTTTGAATATATCTTTCTCATGAATTCACTTTCCTTCAATAGAAAGAAAATATTTTCCCTATCGAGAGGAGGGAAAATATTTTCCAAACTCTTTTTCAACATTTCTCATCCTATTCCTCATCCGCACCAACCCACCCTCCACCCTACTTACCCCCCTCCCCTCCCAACTCCCACCCTAAATAGAAATATTATTAATAATACTACTTTTTTCATGTTATAGATAGAGTACCTTTCTTATTTCATTAAATGAGTATTTTCTTTTCATGATATACAAAAAGTACTTTATTTTCATGATGTAGAAAAAAAATTCTTTCATTTCAACAAAATGTAGGCATTTTTTTTTAATTTCAACAAAATAAGTACCTTTATTTTTCTTTGTAAAAAGAGTACTTTCTTTTCAACCAAAAAAATAGTATTTTCTTTTTAGGTATGTAGCACAAATTTCAACGTTATTTTTGCGTAAAAAGTATAATAGCACATTAGTTCATTTGGTTTTGTATAAATTTTTAGAAGAATAATTAAATTCTTGAAGAAAATAGAGTCTTGAAAATGTTGGGTATTTTTATTTTGGGAGGGGGGGGGGGGGGAGGGGGGAGGGGGTGTTGAGCGCAAAAAACATGTGAACTTGGGGGAAGGGGGAGTGAGGAGAGTAGCATAAAAAATTATTTCCTAAAAAATATTTTCTACTCCCTAATCAAAACCAAACATTAGAAAATATTTTCCGAAAAAAGTTTTTGTGATGACCCAAAAGGTCATCTTATGTTTTAGAACTCAAACTTGCACTCTTTAGCCTTAAAAATCTCATTTTTACCCTTCTCGATTTGCGTGCGCAGTCCAAGCATGTTTTCGGAAAGCTTTTATGTTGACGGTTGATGAAAATAATAATTTTTTTGCCTTAAAAGATTATTTTAGTTGATTTCGGTCAACATTTTGAGTAAACGGACCCGGACCCGTATTTTGACTGTCCTGGCGGATTCGTATTGAAATATGGGACCTGAGAGTATGCCCGCAATCGAATTTCAAGGTCCCTAGTTCGAGATATGAATATTTGTGGAAAATTAAATGCTTTTAAGAATCTGTTAATGTTTGACATTTTTGATACCAGGCTCGTATTTTTGTTCAGGAGCCCGGTACAGGTTCAATATAGTATTTATGATTTGTTTGTGAAGTTTGGTAAGAAACGGAGTTAGTTTCACGTGATTCGTACGTTCGGTCGCGAAAATAGAGGTTTAGAAGCTTTTTTGAAAACTTCATTCAATTTTGTGCTAAATTCGTAGTTCTAGCTGTAATTTTAGCAATTTGGTCGTGATCAAGTTCGTATGATGTTTTAAGACTTATTTGCATGTTTGGTTTGGAGCCCCGAGGGCTCAGGTTAGTATCAAATAGGCTATGAGATGTTTTGAACTTAGAAATCTGGTGTGTTTGGTGCAGTTGGTGTTCTGATGTTTTGTGCTTCGCAATCGCGAAGGGGAAACTGGGTCAGGGAGGATTTTACTCTACGCCAACGGGGAAACTGGGTCGCGAACACGGAGCAATGGGGGCCTTACCCTTAGCAAACGCAACCAGCTCGATGCGAGCGCGTAGTATATGGGACCTGGGGGAGGGGTCAATCGTCTCTTCATCGAAGACACTGGCAAGGGCTCGCGAACGTGAATGCCAGGGGAGTGTAGCCTTCGAGAAAGCGGTTGGGGTCTTGCGATCGTGTAAATCCTTATGAGGCTGCTCTTCGCGATCGCGATGAACACTGTCCCCCAACACTTAAAACAGAACCAAAACGGGATTCTTCCTATTTTTCACAAACACTCCATTAGAGGTCGGCCTAGGTGCGATTTTGAAGGGGAAACTCAACACTAATTCATAGGTGTGTATCCTTTAACTTGTTTCCTTCAATTTCCAACATCACCTATTAAATTCCTAGTCCTAAACCTTGTTCTTTCATTGGTAGAAATTAGGGATTTGGGAAGAATTGGGGGTTTTTGCAAATTGGGGATTTAGACCTCGATTTGGGGTCAGATTCCGAAACTAATTACATATTTGGGCACGGGGTGAATGGGCGAATGGGTTTTGGTCCAAACCTCGAGTTTTGACCAAACGGTCCCGGGGTTGATTTTGACTTTTTGGGAATAAGTTTGGGAAACCTAATTTGTATTGAAATTGATTTCTTTAGCAATATTTGATGTTATTGAGTTAATTATGGCTAGATACGAGTGGTTTGGAGGCAGAATCTAGAGGAAAAACGATAATTGGGCAGTGAGTGACATGTGGATCGAGGTAAGTGTTGTGTCTAACCTTGACTTGAGGGTTTAGGAATCTCTGACTTATTTGCTATATGAAGAATCATGTGAGCGGCGTATACATGAGGTGACGAGTACCTACGCGCCGCCAATTTATATGTTTTGCATGTTTCCTTCCATTCTCTTTATATTGTTTCTTACCTGCTTTAATTGCTACATGTCTACTTGCAATTCCATGCCTAATTGCTACATGTTAGATATTGTGCTCCCCTTGTTGAAGATATTTGTTATCCCGTAGATTCATTGTTCCCTGCTATTTGCTTAAACTGCTCTTATCAATATTTTTTGTAATATCCTAGTTTGGTCTCGCTGAGTAGTATTATTTGTGTAGAGTTTTATTGAGTTCAAGGTTCCCAGTTTCCTTGTTCTAATTAAATTTGAAGTGTTGGTAAGGGCCTTGTGCTAATTTGTGAAACTATTATACATCCTATGTAAATGATACGAATACGGTGGATCGGGTTGCACGACGCAACAGGTGGAATAAGGGTGGTATATTGAGGAGGAATAAAGGTGAATTGCTATTATACGGTGGAATTGGGTTGCACGCCGTAACATGTGAAATAAGGGTGGGATGTGGTGATGTAAGGGTGAATTGTGATTGTGTTTATTATGATATGGTGGGATCAGGTTGCGCGCCGCAATATTTTATTCATGTTTTGTTGTTTACGTTATTGCGGAGAAATAAGGGTGGATTTTGATATGTACGGTGGGATCGGGTTGCGCGCCGCAACAGTTTGTATGTTTATGTATTTTCTTCGACTGTGTAAGTTATTCGATAGATTTGCATTTCACTTAAAGATTGGGTATATCTGGATACTAATAAGACACTTTGAGTTCTGTATTTTTTCTTGCAAGTTACTGTTTTTACATTATACTGCTTTCTTTTCTGTTTTATTATTCACCGTCTGCAACTTATACCGTGAGTGTCTCGCCGTAGCCTCGTCACTCCTTCGTCGAGGTTAGGCTCGGCACTTACCAGTACATGGAGTCGGTTGTACTGATACTGCACTCTGCACTTCTGTGCAGATTTCGGAGCATGTGATGGCTGATTGAGAGGTCGGCAACAGATCACATAGCTTGGAGACCCAAGGTAGACCTGGCGTCCGCAGGCCCTGGCGTCCCCTTCTACATTTCTATACTTACTGTCTTTCTTTATTTCCAAAACAGTTTTAATTTCTTTCAGACAGATGTTTGTAGAAAATCATAATGTGTTCGTGAATTGTGACTCCGGGATCTGGGTAGAAGTAGCATGTAAATGAAATCGATATCTATATATCTTCACATTTATTTCGCTTTATTTTGCATGTTTACTGATAATTACTAAAAATGGAAAGAAATGGCTAAAAAACATCTAACGTTGGCTTGCTTGGATAGTGTGATGCTAGACGCCACTACGGTTCCGACGGTGGGAATTTCGGATCGTGACAATTTTCCACTCACCAACCAAATAAGAAAAAATAAGTGATAAAATCATCAATTTTCCATAAAAATATTTTCGTTCCTACTAAACACACCCTAAATCTTGTGATGAATCTGAGAATCGTAATTTGCAAATTGAGATAGACATAATGAATTAAGTCTTTATATTCCCAACAAGGAATAGACATTATAGTTGATTAGTTTCAGTCCGAAAGAAGTAGGTTAGGCAATTGCATATCTTCCCTCTCATGTAGTTCCATAATTCCGTCCGCACCGTATAGGCTCTTTTACTAAATTTCCCCTATTATCAGAGGACAGATAATAGTTAAAGAAAATAAACTAGATCATATTCTATTGCAAGAAGTAGGTAGCTGATTGTTACCCGTTAAATTTGTGAGCAATATATTTCTAGGATTGCCTAGTTCTGTGCATACCTTATATAATGACATTTCTAGCTGTAGATTGGGCTACATGGCTATGCATGCCCGATTTCACATTAATAAAAGTATTTTGAACACAATCAAAATAACTTAACATGTTATTACTCAGGCTAATTATGAGTCTTGTTTAACATGTCTTGTAAAAGGTTACTTGTCTTGTTCTTCCAATCACTACTCAAACTACTCAAAGTGATTTGATAGTATAATTTTTGTATAATATAGTCTAGTCTAGAGAAATTAAACTATTTTATACCAATCACTACTCAAACTACTCAAAGTGTTTTGGTGCTGTCTAGCTAGAGCAGTTTTCCTAACATTATAGAATTAACATTAATCACATAGATACTTCCATATGTTTGTATAAACGCCTTTTATATATTTGTATGTATCAAATTACTCGTATGTGCTACAAAATAGGATGGTTAGACTAGAACGGGGTCCTTTGATTTCACGTCTAGGAAAAAGTAGAACAAATATGTCTGGCACTAAAGAAAGATCTAAAACTGTTAGAACAAATGCAGTAGGAGTTCTAACAACAATTAACCATGCATGTCCACAGAAACCAAATAGTTATTGAGATTAATCACAAAGATTTTCTTTAGACAGCATGTTAATTTACACTTCTAATTAAAAGTTTAATTTAGCTGGAATAACTCGCCGACTGCCTTAATTAACTTTCTCTATCAACTAAATTGTAAAGGGTACTTATATCAGTCTTACTTGTAGATCTGCTGTAATTATTGCATTTTTTTTAGAATTCACGGAGTGATAAGAGAAATTAGGGTTTATTTTATACTCTCAGATTACTTCATGAAAAGCAATTAAACCTGAAAATAAGGCAAGTAAAATTGCACCGATTAAAAAATTATATTGCACTGAATACCGAAGAATTCATTTACAGTAATTAGATAATCCACGAGAAATTATATCAAATTAAGCACTTTTTAAGCTGATGTGCAGTGTGGACTTTTAGTTTTATCAATTTTCAAATTAAAGATGAAATATATCAAATAGCAGATTAATATATTTAGAGTCCCAATTAATATTACCCCTCAACTTTAGTGTAATTTGTCAAGAATAATTTAGAAATTTGCGTTCATACAGTTCTTCCCAGACCTCATTTGTAGGATTAGATTGGATTTGTTGTTGTTGTGTGTACTTCGCTACTCCGAGCATTAATTAACTAACATTAGATTCTATACTTGGACATTTAATCATAGACTGAGGCTCAAAAGAAAAGCTGCATGCTAGTAATAAATTTCTACTTATAATGTTTAAATAGATTAAGAATATTGTATACATTATTACACGTTGAAACGAGATTTTAGGGTTAGGTAGGCAAAATAATACTAATACTTAGCAATTAGTTGACATTATCTAGTTTTCGTAAAAAGATGATATGTTCTAGCGAAGCAACATAAGAAGAAGAAAGAAAAGAGATCAGATGGCCAAAAACAAAAAACAACAAGAGATTATTCTATGTATGAGATTGTAATGACTAAAGAATTATGTGTTGGACATGATTGCTGATCGAAGAGCAAAAAAGAAAAAGAAAAATATATAAAATTCAGCTGTATAAAATATCAAAATTCAAAGTGAGATTTAAAAAAAAAAGAGTGGGAGAAGACTAAACCCTAAGAGTAGATTGGTTAAATTTATAATGCAAGTTTCCTACTGGGGACCCGCCTATGAAAGCAATGCATGCATGTGGTCCTTTTATTTTTCTTCTTACGTACACAGAGATAAAAAGATCAAAAAGCTTCCAAAACCCTAATTATATTTTGTACCACATGTCTTGAGTTCTTCATCATCTCCTTTTCATTATTTATAAGGACCACAAACTATCTTTTCATTTTTAGCTTAGGATTAACTCCTCCTTACAACATGTTTTTTGTTGGATCCAAAGGAAACTCCAACAATTGCTTCATCCATATCTCTCACTTGTCTTTTTCAACAACGGCAACCCTTCCATCTTCTACTAATTCTACTCCTATCTTTCGCCCTCTTTTCTTCTCCTAGGCAACAACTATTCTACCATTCAAGATTTGAGCATTATGAGTTTCAGTTGACCGGGGTTCTAACACATCCCATTTGATTTACTGCATTCGAAAACTCTGATTTGTGCTTATTTAATAAAACTTTTAACACATAACTAAGGTTTGAGGCGCAAAAGTTAATGGGTTCGAATGAAACCATAAAATGTATGCAAGATCCACCCTGTACTCTACCATATTCATCATTGTTCTATAACTGGGATAATTTAGAGTTTAAATTCGAGTCACTAACATGTACAATTTTCTTTTTATAGAAAAACTATCAAGTTTAAGTGACCTAAAAAAAAATTCATAACAAGTCTAATAAGGTAATTTGACAAATAGAGCAATTACCATTTATAATCAGATAAATTACACCAATAATGCAAAGATTTGCACTATATATTATCTGTGTATACTCCTTGCTAGGATTATTCTGCATTCAGAAAAAGCTCGATGAATCCATAGCAACTGAACCAAGGAATAACCTGATGCCAAAATGATATATATTGTCTTCTATCCTAACAACGCTATATAACATAATAATACAATTCTGAACTTGGTGTACATTGAAATAAAACAAGTGATCTCAAACATGGAGATTTCCATTCATGAGTATTATACCAAATGGATTTCATATATAGGAATTATCAGCAGAAATTAAAAAAGAACCCATATTTGTTGTTATTTTATTATACCGATATGGAACTGTTCAGGCAAAAAGTCACATACCTCTAGTCTTGAATAGCCCGCAGCTTAATGAAGCTAATTCATAAAATCAAACATCCAAAGAATAACAAAACCACTCTGTCTGATCACCGATCTCTGTTTGCTCTGATATACCATGCTGAAGTATGTGATCATTTTATGTAAAAGCTCAAGCTCTGAAAGGCGACGCACACTAGTTTTATACTTAATAATGTCTTCAACCGAAAGGATCAACAACAATATCAATTGGAATTATGAAACTCCCTATCCTCGTTAGGCTCCCTTCCTTCACTATTTTGAGAAGGTAGAAAATGGAAAGGTCTTACATGAGATTGGGTAGTGGAGTCAATAGAATGTCTAAAGGAATTAGCACTTGACATGGGATTTTCTGAACTCAACATTTGAAAGTTGATTTCTTTTTGATCAAACTGATCTGATGATGCTCCAACATTAATGTTATGTGGATGGAAAAAAGATTGTGGTAATCCTTGTGGATAAACAAGAACTTGTGAACCTATTGGCATAGACATTAAGTTGAAGTTATGAATATCTTCATGTTGATGAGATGATGAAGTCACATGATGATGATTTTCTGAATGAGCTAGGGATAAATTTGAAGGATCCCATTTCAAGAAATTAGAATTATATGGTAAAGCAACATTATTCGATGGTTCTAATGGAACATCCCAATTGATGCTGGTACTACTCGTGTTCTTAAGACCGATCTCTTTATTAATTTGAGAACCTCCAATTCCTAACATAGGATAAAGATTTGGGTTCAAACTCCCTGGAGGAATTTGCAATGGAGGCAATTCATCAATTTCATGCTTAGCTGCATTAAGCAGCCAATCAACAACTTTGCTAGGTTGATTAAGCCCTAATCTGTCTTGAAGATCATATAATTGAATAGCAGTTGGAACCGAAAGCCTTACTCGTCGATCTCTTAGTCCTCTTACAGTGCAAACTTTGCTATGCCTATCTTTTCCTCCAAAAGCTCGCGAAACACGAACAATTCTTGGATCTTTTAACCTTGTCCATGATGTTGTTGAATTAGATGATGAAGAAGCCTTATTATTTGGAGTACTCTTATTGCCATCTTCATTTGGATCTCCCTCTTGCTTGTTTACTTCTCTCGTAATCATTTTATAATGTCTCTCATAATTGAAGGGAAAAACAGTTTCCCAAGGGATATGATCTTCTGAACAAAAAGGTAAATGGCTTACTCCTTTTTTCCTTCTGTGCTTTTGTTACTCAGACTAAAGTTTCTTTGTTCAGTATGCTAGCTCCGTGATTTCTGTTTGATACCCCAAGACAAAAACAAATAAAAATTATATATAGTTTAGTACAGACAAGAAGTAATTAAAACTAATTTAATTAATACCCTAAAAGCTTTTTCTGCTCACTCATACAACAACGTCTAAATCTCAAATAAGTTGCAGTCTACAACTTGTTTGGGATTAAGTCGTAATCGTTGTTGTATCTGTACAAGAAAAAACTCACAATTTTTAATCCAGCAATCCGAAGAAGAAGGAAAAAGAGAAAAAGGAAATCATGAAATTGCAAGTATAAGCATTTAAAAATCATGTACAAACACTGAGAATAATGAGATATAACCTAACTAGCTATAGTAAAATCTTTTTAACTTGGCTTTAATTAGAAAGACGTGATATTTAGGTAAAGCATGAAAATTGGCATGCCCTAACTTTTTGTAGAAGAACAGAAAATACTAGAGACAGGCTTACCCCATAAGTTTGATGATGGCTTCAATCAATCAAGTAAAGAGAGCTGCTCTATTTGAAGGGGCAGTGCTTAATTTCCTCAATTCTGTAAACAGTTCAAAGTTTGTATGAAAGTTTTGAAAGAGGAAATTCTCTTTGATTTCAGAGAACAAACATTATATGGAAATAAGATGATGTGCTAGTTGAAAGAGAAGGTAGATGCTGGAGTCCAACCGACCATTTACATAAGAAAGAAAGTAATGGACCACAGGTTGCCACGTATAGTTTGGCATCTAACTGATAAATAATGTGCCCGTCAATTTCTTCTATCAAATTCTCATCACGCTTGCTGAGCTATCATGGCCCTAGCTTAATGAATTACTATAACTCAATTTTCCTTTGCTTATTTTGCCAACATTAGTAATTTTACCAGTAAGAAACAAGTCCTTAACTAATAATTATGAAGCAAAGATTTTATCTTTTCAAAATATTTGGGGACCAATTTGGTTTAACATAGAGAAAAGTTGGCCTTGATGCTTTATCGACAACTACAAAAGGCAGGCATTTTTGTTGAATTCGTATATATCACATGGGTCGACAGAAGCACGCCTTCCTACTGTGATTAGTTAAAAGTCTCTCACTATCTATCAGAAACTCAAGTTTGTTTCCATGTTTATATCAAATTAACCTCAACACAAGTATCTCAACGTTAATCTTCAAGCTCTGTATTTAACACAAATTAATTTAACTTAAGATTTTAAATAAAGACAACCACATATACTTCAGCATAACCAGACTCATCCCGATATTGGTTTACCCGATATTGAGCCCCATATTATGTTGCTCATGTTTTAGTTGCCAGGCTTGGGCATTTGGGGGTGTTAAGTTGAATTGGTGGTGAGAGTTGAATTGGTCTCCTTAATCATATGGTCTAGGGAAAATATCCTTGTTTATTTAGGCCGAAAAGGTTCGTTTCTTAACATTGTAGATATGAGCAGAAAGAGGATTTGCATTCTAAGTCCCAATGCCACCTATTATCAACAAAGCAAAAAAAAACAGGTCAGAAGAGATAAGATATATTGATGATATAATTAAGTTACTAATTAAAATATAATCTTTCTACGGTTTAAACTTTTAAATGAGATGGCCGGCAGTGACGGAGCCACAAGCAAGGGGTGTCAAGCGACACCCCTCGCCGGAAAAGTACATTATTTTGCTAGATAACTTTTTTTATTTTATGTATATTTACTATACGTTGACTCCTCTTGACTTTTCGATGTATCTAATTATTTATATTTGGACACCCCTCGATGAAAATTCTGGATCCGCCACTAATGGCCTTTAACACGCTGCAACAAATAATGCTACACAATAGTGGGCATAGTTTCTTGAAGTTGCTATGCTCGATTTTCTCTTATAATTTGACCATTTAATTTGCTAGATCATATTTATAACTAACAACCAATATTAGATGCATATGATCTAGGAATCTTGATAAAAACTCTTTTAACGGTACTAGGAGACAGAAGAATCTAAAGATCATTGCACAAACGAAAAGTTAATTACGAAGATAAGATGGTGTTTGCTTTTACTGCAATATATTGTAAATGTCATTGTGATAGCTACATGAAAGGGAGAGGAGAAGACTTTCCATAGAGGAGGGACCAAACTGATCATTTTCTTTACAATGCCCACTCAATAGATTAAGGACCACCTATCGCACTGTATTGCAGAGAGATTTTGCACGGACCAACAACTTGAATATATCTACCATAGCAACTCACTCTATAAATTAAGAGAGAAAAAGTAAAATATCTGGGACTATTTGCTAAAAGAAATGAGAATGCATTAATTTCTTTTTAGCATTAGATGTCCGTTTTAGCTTTTCTCTAAGTAACTAAACTCTAGCTCTTTTTTAAAACTAGCATTGATTACCACTAATATAGCTTCTTACACCATCGACACGCAAAGATCCAATTTATGAGTTATACTATAAATTAGACTGATACATGTTTAGGCTTTAGGGTTTAGGTTGGAGATAGAATAAGTAAATACGAGTTTCTCGCTAATGTTTTAAATTTTTAGACGAAATGATACCACACTTCAACATAGTATAAGATTAGATAATGGTGGCGCAACAAATTTATGTAAGAGGATTCAAATGTTTATATATAATAAAAAAATTATTTTTACTCAATTTGCACAATATAATTTTTCAATGAACGAGTTATCAATTGAACGTCTTTGTTCTTAATTACTAGCTTCGCCCTGATAGCCTATAGAGATCTTCGTTTCGAGTCTTATTGCCAATCATCATTTATTAAAAAAACAATCACGTGTTTTTCTTATGAAAATTAATCAGATATGTGAGGGGGTGTTAAAGATATATACTTAAATAATTAAGAGTAGTATCATCTCTCTAGCTAATTATAACAATTTAAACTCTTAGACGAGATTGTAGAACAATCCATATTGCAGAAACTGTTTCATGTTAATTTGTAGAAATGTAAATATTTATGAAGAACGCCAGTTTTCGAACACTGAGGAACTTGACTTTCTAATTAATCATCTAGCTAGCAGAAGCGATTGTTTATTAGGTATGTTCTCAAGAAAGTCAAAGAAAGAGAAATATTGGCAGTAGCATAAAAAGGTGCACACATTACAAGAACTCGTGGCTCTATTGAAAGAGAAAAAAAAAAAAATATAATATAAGATTAATATATGAAGGCATAATAAAGTACATAATTTTGTGAATTAATTGTACATCTTATGCGCAGGAAAACATATAGCACCTTTGTAAATTGTAGCACCAACCTATAGTTTTTAGGATAACAAACCTAAACTGATTGTTATACCGCGAGAGAGCAAGGGCAAAGGGGATAGGGTTCTGTCATTTTCTGTATAAAAATGGCAAGTACTAGCCAGACGCGGATTCCGGTTTCCAAGAGGGTGCGTGCACTATTATGAATATATGGATCTAAAATTTATATTTGACTGGTCTAACTTTAGTCTCTTACCATGACCTACTATACTTTTAAAATTTTAGGTTCAAAATTATATTCTTTTTGAAATTTTAGTAATTTTCATGTATATATCTATACTCCGTGCCAAAAATAATACCGTTTAGGGTGGGATTGAACTGTTAATTTTAATTGTAAAGGTACACCCAATAATAATTTTACCATAATAGTCTTTGAGCGTGGGTTCACGCACATATATTTAAATAATTATGAGAAAATATAACATTGTAATACACAATTTATGAAGAGGAGTAAACCCGTATTCCTCTTCTTGGACACGCCTCTGGTACTACCTTAGTTAGCAAAAAAAGAGTGTTGATATTCATGTAAGGACTGATCAAAAAGGTCTATTTACCCTGCAATATGAACAGGGAAAAAGTGGGCTCAAGAAGAAGAAAAAAACAGATGCCGTGACTATTTTAGAATTTAAATTATATATACCGAAAATGCAAAATACTTAATTTTACACTATGTGATGTAACATCTAATAACAGTTTAGTCATCATTTTTGGAGGGTTACCATTTCTTAATATTTACCATACAAGGATATGTATGATAATGCTAAGACTCGGGTAAGGATTGTGGGTGGTGACTCGGAGCATTTCCCTGTGGTGATGGGGTTGCACCAGGGATCGGCCCTTAGCCCATTTTTATTTTCCTTGGCGATGGATGTATTGTCGCGACACATCCAAGAGGATGTGCCTTGGTGCATGTTATTTGCCGATGACATATTGTTGATTGACGAGACGCGTAGTGGAGTTAACGCGAGGTTGGAGGTTTGGAGACAGACCTTGGAGTTTAAAGGTTTCAAACTGAGTAGGACCAAGACAGAATACTTGGAGCAAATTCGGTGACAGGACCCATGATGCAGACGTAGAGATTAAGCTTGATTCTAAAGTTATCCCCAAGAAAGAGAGTTCTAAGTATCTCGGGTCTATTATCCAGGGTAACGGGGGGATTGACGAAGATGTCGTACATCGCATCGGAGTGGGATGGACGAAGTAGAGGCTCGCTTCCGGTGTTTTGTGTGATAAGAATGTGCCCCCAAGACTTATGGGTAAGTTTTATCAAGTGGTGGTTCGACCGGCTATGTTGTATGGGGCTGAGTGTTGGCCAGTCAAGAACTCTCACGTGCAGAAGATGTGAGTAGCAGAGATGAGGATGTTGAGATGGATGTGTGGGTATGGACTATGGAGGACAAGATGCGGGAGTCGAGACTGAGATGGTTCGGACATGTTAAGAGGAGAAGCATTGATACTCCTGTCAGGAGGTGGGAGAGGTTGGCCATGGAGAGTTTGAGAAGAGGTCGAGGTAGGCCTAAGAAGTATTGGGGAGAGGTGATTAGGCTGGACATGGCGCTGCTTCAGCTCACTGAGGACATGACCCTTGATAGGAGGGTGTGGAGGTCGGGGATTAAGAAGGTTAGTAGGTTGTTTATAGTTGTTCACCGATAGTCTTAGTAGTCCCTTCATATTCTTGGATTTTTATTACGTTACGTGGTTTTGTTCGTCTCAGGTATTGTATTCCCTGTTGCTATTATTTGGTACTACTTATTCTTTATCTCTCCCTTTTTCTTTTCTCTTCCTTCTTTCTTCCTTCCTTGCTTTCCTCTTCTTCTTGTTGCTCTTTCTGAGCGGAGGGTCTGTTGGAAACAGCCTCCCTACCTACATTAGGCAGGGGTAAGGTCTGCGTACAGACTACCCTCCCCAAACTCCACCCGTTGCGATAAAACTGGGTTGGTTGTTGTTGTTGTTGTTGTTATATAGAACTTAACACTTTTAGGACAAGCTACGTTACAGACGTGATTAAAATTTCCAGTTCAATGGTCCCAGGGCAGATTCAGAGGAAGTCCTTTAGTCAGACTTTAATTTCTTCAGAACTAAATGCTAGATAATGAGTACTAATGGTCATCCCATTGATTTTATTGGCAATATCACAGTCTTCTGATTCTCTTTGAAATAATTGAATTTTGTTCCAGTCCACAGCCGCAAGTTCCACCGACCCTTTACTGAAAATGTTGAAATACTTTTTTACACCTTTATCATATGATGGATTATGAATTCGATTCCGTATTCAACTTCTCCTTTACTAGGTTTTTGAGTTGTTTTCCTTCTCCTTGTGCTGCTTGACGTTAGTTATTTAATTTGTAGTTTTCAGGAGTAATATGGATAGGATAAGAGCGTTTTGTATCCTCTCAGTATATCACGATATTGACTTTGACATCGTTTAATCAGTGATAAATATATACGGCTGCAACCAAAAAGTAAAGGGAGATTGGCCAAACTATAGTTAAAACGGACGATTTATGAATGTAAATTAAGAGGGGGCGGGGCCATCTCGAACTTGCCTTGCTAGCTATAAGTAGTCGCTCCAAGCGAGTTGACGTCGGTTATATGAATTTTTTTTTATATCGCTCTGATCCATTTAAGTTAGTCTTAATCAATGACGAAGCTATATGTGTTAAAGGCAGGTCAATCAATTACTCTTCGCCGGAAAATTATACTGTGTATATAGGTAAAATATTAAGTTTTAGAGGTATATAATATTGAATACTTCTTGTCAGAGAATTTTTTTTCCTCCTTTCAAGTTCGAACACCCTTGAGAAAATTTCTTACTTCTAGTTTAATCATTATAATCATGTTATCTAAAAGATTAAGCTAAAGTTAGTCTTAATTACTTTGTTCATCTCATAAAAGATTAAATTATTAATTAAAGAGAGCATGCTTTATTTATTTAATTTTGTCTTGAGCAATGCTCCTCACATACGGGTGTGATTCTTTTCCGATAGGTCAAACACGTGGAAACTTCTTTTTTTCAAATCACGAGTGTTAATTAGTGAGACTCAAACTCAAGACCTATGTTTGTGTTGATAACATGTTGAAGTATGCAATATCTCATCCAAAAACTTATACTTAGAGAAAACATACTTTTATTTACTTAATTTTGTAGGGTCCCTAAATGAAAAAGAAAAAATAATAATAAAGAAAGAAAAAATGCTATTGGTTAAACAAAAGGCAAGGTAGGCGGATGTAGCAAATTGGTTTTGTAACAAATTTGGTTAGATTTGCAAAACGTAATATGCAACTTGCATATGAAATCCGATCACCTGATTGGTTCTATGGGAGGTCATTCACTCCTATAAATAGGAGCTTTGTTCGTTCATTTATCACACCAAATCGAGAGAAGCAACAAAGAGTTAGAGAGAGTAATCCACAGATTGTAGCCAGTGAGATAAATAGTGAGTGAAAGTAATATTGTAGTAAGGTGTTTAAAATAAAGAGTGTTATTTCTTGCGTAGTTGTAGTAGCCTCTTGGCACTACTAAGTTGTAATATTATAGTGGTTATATTGCTCCGTTCGGGTATTGTATTTTATCCCGTTAAAAGATTTGGTGTCGTTGTTACTCTCTTGCTTTATTATTATTTGCCGTGGATATTATTCCTGGGTGGGAATATTATTTTCCCCAACAACGTGGTATCAGAGCCATGGCGAATAATGGTCCACTGTCTTTTCAGTACCCCCGTCTCACAAAAGATAATTATGAAAAATGGTGTCTACGTATGAAAGCTATTCTTGGCTCCCAGTATGTGTGGGAAATCGTAGACAGAGGGTATGCAAAACCCGATAATGAGGAAGCTTTGCCTCAAAATGAAAAAGATGCTTGGCAAAGACAAGGAAGAAGGATCAACAAGCCCTCACGCTCATCCACAAATGTCTGGATGATTCCATGTTTGAGAAGGTGGCAGATGCTACCATCTCAAAGGAAGCTTGGGAGATTTTACAAAATTCTCTTCAAGGAGTTGACAAGGTGAGGAAGGTAAAACTTCAAACTCTAAGGGCTGATTTTGAAGTTTTAAAAATGAAAGAATCCGAATGCATTTCAGATTATTGTTCAAAAGTGAAGGCTGTTGTGAATCAATTAAGAAGATACGGAGGACATAGAAGATGTCTGTGTGGTAAAAAAGATCCTTCGCACTTTAAAACCTAAATTTAATTTTTTGGTGTGTGCTATTGAGGAGTCTAAATATTTAGACTCTATGAC
The DNA here is from genome assembly GCA_005239495.1 of Nicotiana undulata. Classification (NCBI taxonomy): domain Eukaryota; kingdom Viridiplantae; phylum Streptophyta; class Magnoliopsida; order Solanales; family Solanaceae; genus Nicotiana; species Nicotiana undulata. The sequence goes on from ML289143.1 coordinate 30,694, forward strand.
GGTGGAGCAATTGAAGGATTCTTTACAGGCCCATGAAGAATAGATCAAGAGGAGACAAGAAGTGCCATTGGAGCAACTTCTTAAAACTCAGGCATCCTTTAAGGATTGTGGAGGTGAAAAAATCTATCGAGGGAACGGACGAGGACGAGGTCGTGGTGGTCATGGAAGAGGAAGAAGTAACGGTAACAACTTCAACAATGAAGTTAAATTCCACCAGACATTCAGGGGTCGTGGTCGTGGACACAGAGGAGGAAGAGGACGTGACTACTACCAAGAAAATAATGGACAAAGGTATGACAAATCCAAAATTGAGTGTTATAATTGTCATAAATTTGGCCATTACTCTTGGGAATGTCGTAGCAATGTTAAAGAAAAATCTAACCTTGTTGACAACAAGAAAGAAGAAGTTGAGTCAACGTTGTTGATGGAACTCAAGGAAGAAGATAGGGATGATTGTAGCTCGTGGTATTTGGACAATGGAGCAAGCAATCATATGTGTGGATGCAAAGAGAAGTTCGTGGAGATCAATAAAACGGTGAGAGGTAATGTGTCCTTTGGAGATACCTCAAAGATTCAAATCGGAGGGATAGGTACGATTCTGATCTCCTTTAAAAACGGAGACCACACGTTAATTCAAGATGTTTATTATGTCCCAAAATTAAAAAGTAATATTTTGAGTTTGGGCCAACTTCTTGAAAAGGAATATGACATCCACATGCAAAATATACATATTTGGCTTAGGGATTCAAGTGGAATTCTAATTGCTAAAGTGCATATGGCTAAGAATAGATTATTCTCTTTGAATCTTAAGACAATTGATGCAAAGTGTTTGAAGGCTAATATGCAAGAATGCGATTTGGGCACTTGAATTTTGAAGCGCTCAAATCAATGGGAGAAAAGAACTTGGTGCATGTGTTACCATCAATCAACCATCTCAATCAATTGTGTGAAGCTTGTTTTCTTGGAAAACATGCAAGGAGGATTTTTCCAAAGGAGGCCATGTCAAGATCAACCAAACCACTCCAGCTTGTTCTCACTGATGTGTGTGGGCCAATCAATCCACCTTCCTTTGGTAAAAGTAAATACTTTCTGCTTTTCATTGATGACTTTAGTAGAAAGACTTAGGTTTATTTCTTGAACCAAAAATCTGAAGTTTTTGCTGCTTTTAAAAATTTCAAAGTTCTTGTAGAAAAAGAAAGTGGCTATGAAATAAAAGCTTTAAGGTGCGATAGAGGAGGCAAATTCACTTCAAAAGAATTTAATGACTTTTGTAAATCTCATGGAATTCGGCGCCCTCTAACGATACCTTATTCACCCTAACAAAATGGAGTTGCAGAGATAAAGAATCGAACGATTCTTAATATGGCTAGATGTATGTTGAAAGCTAAAGGTATGACCAAGGAATTTTGGGCCGAAGTTGTTTCTTGTGCAGTTTATTTGAACAACATATCTCCAACAAGAAATGTTAGAGATCAAACCCCTTAAGAAGCATGGAGTGGAATAAAGCCAAGTGTCAAGCACTTGAGAATCTTTGGGAGCATAGCTTATGCTCATGTGCCACAAAGGGATATCGAAGCTTGACGATCAAAGTGTCAAGCATGTGTTTGTTGGCTATGATACGAGTTCAAAAGGCTACAAGTTACAAAACCCAAGCAGCGGCAAAGTTGTGGTAAGTCGTGATGTTTAATTTGATAAAGAACTGCATGGAAATGGGAAGCTCAGGAAGAAATTTCATATGATTTTCTTCCATACTTTGGTGATGAAGAAGAACCAGAGACCGTGGGACCTATGCAGGATACAACTCTGCCTCCTTCTCCAACAAATGTTGCATCTCCCTCTTCTGAAGAAAGTTCAAATGAACATCAACAAGGAGTATTCAAGAGCTATATGAGGACACAAAAGAAGTTACTAATTTTGATTTTTTATATTGTCTCTTTGCTGACAGTGAACCAATGAACTTTGATGAAGTTGTTACAGACAAAAGGTGGAGACAAGCCATGAAGGAGGAGATCGATTCAATAGAGAAGAACAACATTTGGGAGTTAACAACTCTTCCCAAGGGTCAGCGAGCAATTGAAGTGAAATGGGTATACAATACAAAGAAGAATGTTGATGGAGATGTGGAGAGATACAAGGCATGACTTGTGGCTAAAGGATACAAGAAAAGACAAGGCATTGACTATGAAGAAGTTTATGCACTTGTTGCCCGCATGGAGACGATTCGTTTGCTGATCTCTATGGTGGCACAAATGAAGTGGAAGATCCATCAACTAGATGTCAAGTCAGCCTTCTTGAATGGCTATCTTGAAGAAGAAGTCTATGTTGAACAACCATTGGGCTTTGTGGTCAAAAACCACGAAGATAAAGTGTTGCGGTTGAAGAAAGCTTTATATGGATTAAAGCAAGCCCCACATGCATGGAATAGTTGCATCGACAAGTATTTTCAAGACAATGGGTTTACTCGGTGTCTCCATGAATATGCTCTTTACCTTTAAGTTCATACTAATGGAGATATCTTACTCGTTTGTCTTTATGTTGATGATCTTATTTTCACGGGCAATAACCCAAATTTGTTTGAAGCTTTTAAGAAATATATGTCTCGTGAGTTCGAGATGACAGGCGTAGGGATCATGTCATACTACTTGGGCCTAGAAGTGAAGCAGATGGAGGATGGAATTTTTATCTCTCAAGAAAGCTATACAAAAGAGATATTGAAGAAGTTCAACATGCTCGATTGCAACTCCGTGAACACACCGATGGAAAGTGGGACAAAATTTTCCAAGTTTGATGAAGGAGAAAAAGTGGATCCCACATTTTTCAAAAGTCTTGTGGGAAGTTTGAGGTACTTGAGTTGTACCAGGCCAGATATACTCTTTGCAGTTGGAGTTGTAAGCCGCTTCATGGAAGCTCCTACCTCCACTCATTTGAAAGTCGCTAGAAGAATTCTTTGCTACCTAAAAGTGATTATGCGCGAGATATTGATGGTAGAAAAAGCACAAGTGGTTTTGTGTTTTTCTTAGGTGATTCTGTTATTTCTTGGAGTTCAAAGAAATAGTCCATTGTTACTCTCTCAACCTGTGAAGCCGAATATGTAGGAGCAACATCATGTACCTATCATGCTATTTGGTTGAGAAGATTATTGAAGGAGCTCAATTTGCCACAAACTGGAGCTACAGAAATTTGTATTGACAATAAATTCGCACAGGCACTCGCCAAGAATCCAGTATATCTTGATCGAAGCAAGCATATAGATACAGGGTATCACTTCATCAGAGAATGCATTTCCAAGAAAGAGATTGAGCTCAAGTATGTGAAATCAAATGACCAAGTTGCAGATATCTTTACAAAGCCTCTCAACTTTGAAGACTTTCAGAGATTCAGATCATGTCTTGGAATGAAAAAGAAAAATCAAAATTAAGGGAGAGATTTGTGAGGTCCCTAAATGGAAAAAAATAGAATAAAGAAAGAAAAAAATGCTATTGGTTAAACAAAAGGCAAGGTAGGCGGATGTAGCAAATTGGTTTTGTAACAGATTTGGTTAGATTTGCAAAATGCAATATGCAACTTGCATATGAAATCCGATCACCTGGTTGGTTCTATGGGAGGTCATTCACTCCTATAAATAGGAGCTTTGTTCGTTCATTTAATCACACCAAATCGAGAGAAGTAACAGAGAGTTAGAGAGAGTAATCCACGGATTGTAGTCTGTGAGATAAATAGTGAATGAAAGTAATATTGTAGTGAGGTGTTTAAAATAAAGAGTGTTATTTCTTTCGTAGTTGTAGTAGCTCTTGGCACTACTAAGTTGTAATATTATAGTGGTTATATTGCTCCGCTCGGGTATTGTATTTTACCCCGTTAAAAGATTTGGTGTCGTTGTTACTCTCTTGTGTTATTATTATTTTCCGTGGATATTATTCCTGGGCGGGAATATTATTTTTCCCAACAAATTTTGTCTTTAATAGGCCAATGTTATTACCAATAGTTTTTGAGGAAACTTTTGCGTGATTGCATACAAAACATTGTTGGGTATCTTTGATTTGAAAATTTCAAGTGATGCAATAGAGAACAGAGAGCATATCCATGCGACAGCAAGCAAAACGTTTATGAGGAATACCAAATGGAATAAGATTTGGACCTGATTTTATTTTCATAATTGGGAATGTCAAGGAGAATTCTCAGTTCTTTCAATTTGAACAAATAACTATCCTTATGTGGACCTCAAAATTTTCTCTCTCTTAAAATACGCTCTCTACTCTCTCTAAGATAACGGTAACTAACGGCTACCTCTCAGAGAGTAGTCACACGCGCCCCACCATGGTTCCACCGTACGGAGCCCTTCCGGCGCGTCTGGATGGCCATAAACTCCATCATCAATCTACAAAACAATCAATGGAGGAAGCAACCAAAAAGGCCTCTTATGCAGAGACAATTTCAGCAGCAAAGAAAACTCCAGAATCTTCAAAACAACAAGCACGAGAACCAGTAATTGCGACGCATACAACACACAATGGGATGCCGGCGGTGTTATTCAAGGCGGCGGACTACTACGGAATCATGGCTGAAGAATGTAGACTCACAATTGTGGGTAGATTTCTCAAACTTAGGCCCCAAATTGACCGAATTAGGTCAAAATTCAAAGAATTAATTACAATCAAAGGTAATGTGAAAATTGGGGTTTATGATAATTTTAATGTATTTCTGGATTTCACAAATGAGGACGACTTTAATTTGGTCTGGTATAAGAGATTTATTGAGATAAAGGGTCAACAAATGTGGCTTCAGAGGTGGTCGCCGGATTTTAAGCCGGAGGAAGACCTATCGGTGGCACCGGTATGGGTGTTTCTGCCTGGTCTCCCTTACCATATGCATACATGGAACTACATCAAGCAAGTAGTTAGTGTCATCGGAATGCCATTGGAAATGGACCTAGCGACGCGAGGTAAAACTAGACCTAGCATGGCGAAGGTTCGAATTGAAATTTATTTACTCAAGCAACAACCAGATGTTGTTTACATTGGGCAAGTCTTCGACAATGCCCCTCAAAAAGGGTTCATCCAAAAGCTCGAATATGAAGGGGTACCTAAGTATTGTAAACATTGTCGAAAGTTAGGACACAACATGATGAATTGTAGGGTGTTAGAGAGAAAAAGGGAGCTGGAACGGAAAGAAAAACTAGGAAAATAGATCAAGGACAGGTTTGATGAAGCTGAAATAACTGAAAACAAGGACGCAAATGATGAAAAGGAAGCAGGGGAAACATGCAACTCTAATGATTTGCAGGAAAATCTGGTGAAACAAAGGCAGGGCAGTAAAGAAAAAAATGTGAACGATGTCATTGATGATATGAACAGCAAAGAGCAGCAAGGCAGTGTTTATCAGCAACAAAAAGACGCTCACAGCAAGGAACAGCAGTGTTATGTGTATAAGCAACAAAAGGTACTCTATGATTCACAGTTGTATCGGCAGCAAAAGGAGCCAAATGACTCACATAATATGGATGAGGCAGTCCAAAGACAACAGAGCGTCAAAAACAGAACAAACAGAAAGAAAAAAAACTAGAAAGCACAACAGAGTTCCGAAAAAGAAATCCAAAGTTATCTTCAAACATGTAAAAGGTTCCAACACTAAAAACAACAAACTTGACATTATTCATAAAGCTGAAGATTTATAGAATTACAACAATCAATTGAACTTAACTGGGGATGTGGATAAGAAAGATGACAGAACTGAAAGCAGGGCTTATGCGACTGAACATAATGCAAATACTGGTGAGATAGAAACTGCTTTGAAAGCTAACAGCATCGGGGACAAAACAAATACAGATTTGGAATGGCAAAATTATGTGAATGAGTCAGTTACCCATCCTATATTAAAAACTTACCTGGAATATGTTTAGAACTTGTTTTGAACCCGGAACAACAGGGCAGCAATGAAACAGTTTCAACTAGTTTAGAAAATATACAACAATTTGAGGTCACCTCCCCTAATACAGTGACAGTTATGATACTAGAAAATAAACTCCAGAAAGTGCAGGACCAGGATAATGGGGCGGTTTGGTTTCAAGGCCCTCGCAGCAGGAAGAGGCAGTTGTCATTTGAAAGGAAAGGCCCTTTGTATAGAGTTCGACACCGGGGAATAAGAAGGATTTTCTTCTGTGACTAAACGCAAGAATCAAAACAAAAAGAAAGACAGGAAGAAAAAACAAAATGAGAAAGCACCTAGGGAGGTGGATCAAACTAATTCCATCTTTTTCCATGATAAGTGCCATTTTTTGGAATATTAGAGGAGTTAACACACAAAAGGTCATGCCTAGATTAAAAAAACTTATCAAGATCAACAAAGTGAATTTCATAACCTTATGGAACCATTTTCCAATATGAACAAATTGGAGAAGTATATGAGGTTTCTGAAGCTGAAACACTGCATATCCAACACAAATGGACAAATTTGGCTCATGTGGTCCGAAAACTTTCAGTCAAGTGTGATTACGCTGGATGATCAACAAATCACTATCAAAATGCATAATGGGGTGGATGCTAAGAATATGTACATTACGGCCGTTTATGCAAAATGTAAATCTAGTGACAGAAAAGCTCTATGGTCCAGCTTGGAAGACACGCACATGATGATTGATGGCCCTTGGTGAATAGGAGGATATTTTAATGTTATTCTTGATCCGGATGAAAAACAGGGTGGTCGACTGATACGCTCAATTTACACCTTAAAAGAGTGCAAGCGATCGTTGTCAAATATAGTAACCCAACAAGGTTGGGGGCGAATCCCACAGAGAACAATATGAGGGCTATTAGGAATGCTAGAGAGTTATCACTCATCGCGCAATGCCAAATAATTAAGATTTTGGGTTTTTGATAATTGTTTATAGCTAAATGCGAAAATATAAACTAACCTAGAAAGCGAGTAAAATGATCAATGGCAACAAGAATGAATGCATCAGGAATTACACTCAAGTAACGATCCAATGTATTTCACGATTTTACAAATATGAGTGAGTTATGTTAATTAGCCACGGATAATATTTCTTATTCCCAAAGACTAACAAGACCTTCTAAATGAATTATTTCTAGCCCAATTAGGAGATTAAGCACTTCCGGGTTTGGCTACAAGTAGTTCAATCCTATCCCTAGGTAGAATCTATAAAATGAGGGATAAATCCTCAAGTTCTTGTTAATTAATCTTTCCCAACCCCAAATAATCTTTTTCAAAATTAATTCGAAGTTAATGGGCAAGTCCTAGGGTTAGCTAATCCCTTTGGAAACATTAAAGAACAAGAATAATTAAAATAACAAACACCCACTTCATAAATATAATAAAATCATTTAATCCATAAGCACAACAAGGTATTTAATCCACACTTTCAATATGAATATTCCCATAAACAAAATTCAAGAGTTGGAAAAATACTACACACTTAGATATTCAATACAAAACAAGGAAATGAAGAAATAAACATAAATGGGTAAGAAATCCTTAACCACAATGGTGAAATCTTCAAGACTCAAGTGTGTGTGCAATGCCCTAGCTTCAAGGACTTGTTCTTCTCTCTCAAAAATATATTTACAAAACTGAAGATATGTCCAAAAGATATGCCAAGATATGTAAAAATGGCTGCTAGGTTGAGTATATGAGAGTTGAGTTTGGAAAATGTGATTTACACTCTTGTCTAGAATGCCTAACTATCGCACCTGCGGAAGATTCCTCGCATGTGCGATTCCGCAGGAGCGGAAAAATTCACGCAGGTGCGAGTTCTGAGCGTTGGTCAAATTTCCGGAGGAGCGGACGTCTGGTCGCACCTGCGGTTCCGCAGGTGCGTGAATTTCACTCGCATGTGCGAGTTTAAGGCTGGTTTGACTTCCATCGCAAATGCGGACATATGTTCGCACCTGCGGTTCCGCAGGTGCATAAAAAGCACCGCAGGTGCGTAAAAAGCACCGCAGGTGCGTAAAAAGCACCGCAGGTGCGAGTCCTGTGTGACTGAGCTAGCTTCGCAGGGGCGATCAATCCTTCGCAGGTGCGAGGTCGCGCTTGTGACCTAGAATCCGCAGGTGCGGAATCACTGAAGCATTTCATGCACCTTTTGCACCACTTTTTGTCCAACTTTCATTCCAATTCAACACCAACCTTCATAGCATCA
>ML289144.1:0-69858 GCA_005239495.1 Nicotiana undulata
GACCACGGTATTCTTAGTAAAATAAAACGCCTTATAAAATGAATACTTGCAAAAAAAAAAAAAGAAGCTTTAGGCGCGACTTAATCTATCATCGTAATTGTGAACACGTTCGCGTGACATAATTACAATTTTTCAAAATAAATCAAGGTACGCGTTCGCGCAACTTTGGCTAAGTTTTTTTTTTCTCTCATAAATAATTAAATGTTGTAAATTGTGTACACGTACGCGTGACATGATTCTTGACGCGCCAAACAAAAAGAGTACACGTACGCGTGACTCGTTTCACGATAATTCCATAATCACAAAAAATCGAGCAATTAAAAGCGGTAAAAGGTAAAATATACATAGGTTCTAAACTACATATATAATTAAAACAATTTAATTAAGCCAGGTATGATTAAAGCGACCGTGCTAGAACCACGGAATTCGGGAGTGCCTAACACCTTCTCTCGAGTTAACAGAATTTCTTACCTGGTATTCTAGTTCGCAGACTTTTAAACAGAGTCAAAACTTCCTCGATTTGGGGATTTAAAACAAACCGGTGACTTGGGACACCATAAATTATCCCAAGTGGCGACTCTGAATAAATAATAAATCCCATTTCGATATTGTCACTTTAATTGGAAAAACTCCCATATCCCCCTCCTTGGCGGGAAAAAGGAGGTGTGACAGAAGGTATCATCCATGAAGGGTGTTATGAGGTTCGAAAAGAGAGGAAAGTTGAGTCCACGCTTTATTGGTCCTTTTGAGGTACTTCAGAAGGCTGGAGAGGTGGCTTATAGACTTGCCTTGCCACCCAGCCTATCGAGTGTTCATCCGGTATTTCATGTGTCGATGCTCAGGAAGTATGTTGGTGACCCGTCTCATGTGTTAGACTTCAGCACGGTTCAACTCGGGGGTGATATGTCATATGAGGTAGAGCCAGTGGCAATTTTGGATCGTCAGGTCAGAAAGTTGAGGTCCAAGGATATAGCTTCAGTGAAAGTACCGTGGAGAGGTCAGCCAGTGGAGGAGGCTACTTGGGAGACCGAGCGGGAGATGCAGAGCAGATATCCTCACTTGTTTGAGACTCCAGGTATGTTTCTAGACCCGTTCGAGGACGAATGTTTGTTTAAAAGAGGGAGAATGTAACGACCCAGCCTGTTGTTACGTAGAACCTTTATTAAAATTTATGTTATTGACTTGTCATAGGTTGGTTATACTGTTATTGATGTGTTAGAGTTGGTAGTCTTGAAATTGAAATGGTTGTAGTGAGAATTTAGCCACTTAGTCTTTAAAAATAGCCTAAAAGTTCGAAAAGTCAACTAAGAATTGACTTATTAGTAAACGACCTCGGAATGCGGATTTTATCACTCGGATAGCTTCGTTAGGTGATTTGGGACTTAGGAGTGTGTTCGGAATATTTTTGTGATGTCCGGTGTAGAATTAGGCTTGAATTGGCGAAAGTTAGTATTTGGCGATTTTTGGTCGGCAGTGGAAAATAGGCTATCGGGGTCGGAATGGAACTTCGATAGTTGGAACAGGTTCGTAATGTCATTTTGGATATGTCTGCAAAATTTTAGGTCAATCGGAGTTGTTTTGGATAGTTTCGCCATCGTTGGTGGATTTTAGAAATTTCAAAGTTCTTAGGCTTGAATCCGATGTGATTTTGGTGTTTTGAGGTTATATTTAGTATTTTGAGAGTGAAACTAAGTTTGAATGATCATATGTAACGTGGTAGTATGTTCGGTTGGGGTTCTGAGGGGCTCGGGATTGATTTTGGATGGTTAACAGGAAGTTTTGGGACTTGAAATATGCAACTTCAGCTGCTGGTTTGCTGATTACTGGTATGACCGCACCTGCGAAAGTTTGGCCGCAGGTGCGGGCCCGAAGGAGCGGACAAGGCTCCGCAGGTGTGGGGAAGGTCAGAGGTGCAGTTAGGGGACTGCAGGTGCGGTTCCGCAAGTGTGGGAACTTGGCCGCAGGTGCGGAAACCCATGGACAATATCAAAATTAAACCCTTCTGCGACCATTAACCCTTTTACACCATTTTTTGAACGGGAAAGAGCTTTGACGCGATTTTTGAAGAGGGGAAATCATCGTTCTTCATTGAGGTAAGTATTTTGGACCCAAAAACGCGATTATAGGTGATTAAGGAACATAATATCAGTGTTTAATTCATGAAAATCAGTAGAAAAAGATGGGGTTAGGTCTTGAGATTATTAGACCTTTAGGGATCGATTTGAGGAGTCAAACGAACTCCAATTTTAGCGTTCTTTATATGTACGGACTCGTGAGATGTTGAAGAAAATTTTGGTATAGAATTTGTCGAGTTCCGAGACGCGGGCCCGGGGGTCGGGTTTTTGCTAATTTCGGGTTTTGAGCTAAAATTGGTATTTTTCAATTGGAATTCATCCCTTAAGCATAATTTGATGATAAAGGTCTGATATTTATAGATTTGGAGCGCTTAGAAGTTGATATGAGAGGCAAGAGGGTCGTATAGTAGCTTTTCGGGCTAGTTTGAGGTAAATAATGTCTTTAAATCCTGTCCTGAGGGTATGAAACCCCGGAACTTGCATCCTTTCACAGATTTTGAAATGCAAAGATTGGAACTTTGGAAATATATTCCCTATTTAGGCAACTATTGAGTTGCAAAACCTATTTTTAAGCCTATGCTTAATAGTATTGATATATTTTGGTATGATTTGGGTTGTAAGCCATGTTTGGGGCCTAGTGCCGATCTGTTTACCCCTTGGGAGCTGATTTTACTATTTTCCTCACTTGATATATTATGACTTTCACTCAGCCTTTTCTTGATAATTGTTTTGACACTCAGTGTATTTTGATATTATTTCTTGAAAATGAAACAGTGTTATTGGGTCGAGAACCCGGTAAAATTATGGCCCGAGTGGCATGTTGAGAGTGTTTGACTGAGTGAGGATGGGGGCCAATATTGTGAGGATGTTATGATATGAGAGAGGACTAGGGCCAATATTGTGAATGATTTATGCCATGATGTGGCTTGTTATAGCGCTTGGGCTTTAGGAGCCCCTTCGGAGTCTGTACACACCCCCAGTGAGCGCAAGTACCTATTGAGTGAGAGTGATGCCCGCGAGGCGGATACTGAGTGGCTGTGAGGTTGCCTGCTAGGCTGATACTGAGTGGCTGTGAGGTTGCCTGCTGGGCTGATACTGAGTGACTGTGAGGTTGCTTGCTGGGCTGATACTGAGTGATGGTGAGGTGTTGATGGAAATGCTATGAGAGATGATTATGGCCCGAGGGGCAGATTTATGATAATATTTTTTACTGAGATTTTGACTATGATTCACTTCATTTTTCAAACTGATTTTACTGATCGTTTTACTGAGAAATATTGGAAAATATACTTGTTTCAAAGGATTTTTCTGGAAATTAGTTTTCGGACTTATGTATACTGTATTGAGACTTGATGTTTTACTGCTTATGGATTGGTGTTTTGTGTTGTGTGTTTCATATACTTCAAACTATGATTTATTTTCATTACTACTGAGTTGGCGTACTCATCATTACTCCATGCACCCCTGTGTGCAGATCCAGGTACTAGTGCTGAGCAGTAGCAATCTTTGTTCGTTAGCAGCAGCTTTTACGGGATTTCGAGGTAGCTGTCCAGCGTCCGCAGCTTCTCCATTTCCCTTCCCTAATTAGTATTAGTATTTATTTCATAGACATTGTTTAAGACATTAGCAGAGTTAGTTTTATTTCTTAGATGCTCGTGACCATGTTGACTCCAGTCTTGAGAGGTTTTCTTAGACTGTTAGATTCTTACGGGGACGTAAAGACTTAATAAAATTATTTATACTCTGTTTGCTGTTTGTAATTGATTTGTGAAATATTATAATAGAACGAATGGGTATTTATGTGATGGTTGGATAGCCTAGTTCCACGATAGGCGCCATCACGACCTGTTAGGATTTGAGGTCGTGACAGGGTAACTTTTGGATAAGTATTATATTCGTACACGTGGCATCCCATCACTTTATGTAATGACTCATGAACTATGTTGCAAAGTGGCAAGATAAGGTGTAATTTGGATGGCTTAGTCATTATGCAAAATGGGGCATACATAATTATAAATGACTTTTATGTGTCTTTAAAGAGACCCTTACGAATGCAAAGTTTAAAAACGAGATTCAGTAGACTCTTTTACAAAATGAGATAATGTAACATGAGTTCTGCAATAAAAACAAATTCCTACGAACTATTTAGCAAAATAGCGACGGGATTTTGCGGTTCTAAGGAAGTACGGTGCAACCTTCTCAAAAATATCACATAGATTTTCCCTACTCCAGGTATGTTGAAGCTAAGCTCTTCATTCATTTTGGAATAATCTCGTAATTACACGAGTTTGATAATGAGGCATAAAGAAAAATTCATATCCCGGAATTTACGTATATTTTACTAGTCTCGCAAGTTACGTATATTTTCCTAGTTTTGTAAGTTACAATATTCTCTTTATCGGGACTCCATATTCATTTGAGTATTTCCTTCTTCCAGTAAAGAGAGAACATAGTCTATATATACAATATTATAGTATTTTCATTACCATCGATCTATAATCGATGGGCAGGCCCCTATTGGACAACCTCTAATCAGATGGTAAGTTACATACCGAGCCTACTGTGGCCGAGCGCCTATGAGCGAGCCTACTACGTCAGAGAAGTTTTATATATATATATATATACCGAGCCTTATAGGACCGGACAACTATTTTACTTACTATATTGAGAGAGTTCAGTAAGTATCAGCAGGTAAGCATATCTTCAGATTATCTTTAACTTCCAGTTGCTTTCAGTTGTTATATTATCAGTTCAGTTAAGCTTTCAGTAAATTGCCTTACATACTCGGTACATTATTTCATACTGACGTCCCTTTTTTGGGGGCGCTGCATTTCATGCGTGCAGGTTCAGACAGGTAGACGAATAGGCCTCCTCATTAGGTGTTGCCCTAGTTCAGCTTGATCGGTAAGCTCCATACCCTTCGGAGTTGCCGGGTCTAGATATATATATATATATATATATATATATATATATATATATATATATATATATATATATGTATGTATGTTATGAGTAGACTGTGGCCATGTTCTGATCACAGTATATCCATCAGTAGAGGCTTGTAGACATATCCTGTAAGTTAGTGCAGTATGTTGGGCTTACAGGCCTTGTATGTATATTTGGTTGGTTTGTCAGTTGTAATAATGTCACGACCCCAAATCCTAACTGGTCGTGATGGAGCCTATCGTGGAACTAGGCTAGCCACTATCACATAATTACACAATTCCTTTAATAAAATTTACCAAAATCATTAATAGCAAGTAAAAATCTTCTAAGTCTTTAACCATTCCCCAGAACTGGAGTCACTGATCACGAGCATCTAAGAATAATACTAACACTGCTAGCGTCATAAAACAATGTCTCAGAACAAAATACTGAATACTAATGAAGGAAGGGAAATGGAGAAGTTGTGGATGCTGGACAAATACCTCGAAATCCCGAATGCTGATGTCGATCAGTTTCAAATGTTTACTGCTCAGAACCAGTACCTGGATCTGCACACAGAGGTGCAAGGAGTAATGATGAGTACGCCAACTCAGTAGTAATGAAAATAAATCAAGTCTAAAGATAAGAATCACACAGTACAACACATCAATTCACAATTAGTAAAATACTGAGTCTTAATAAAATAAACATCTAGTACATATGTTTGAAAACTAGTTTCCGTAAAAATCCTTTGAACAAGTATATTCTCAAATGTTTCTCAGTAAACTCCCAAAAATCTCAGTATGAAAAATGAAGTGAATCATAATCAAAAGCCCAGCAAAATATCATTATAAACTGCCCCTCGGGCCAAATCATCACTCATAATCAGTCACTCAGCACCTCACCATCACTCAGTAACAGTCACTCAGCACCTCACAGTCACTCATACCTCCCAATCACTCGCCACTCGGCACTACAATAGGTACGTGGGTGTGTACAGACTCTGGAGGGGCTCCTACAACCCAAGCGCTATAAACAAGCCAAATCATGGCATCAATCACTCGGACTCTCGGCCTCTCTCATATCATAAATATCCTCACAATATTGGCCCTCAGCCTCACTCAGTCAGACACTCTCAAAATGCCACTCGTGCCATAAATAGACGGGGTTCTCGACCCAAAACAACATTTCCTTTCAAGAAATAAGAATTTCAACCAATCTGAGTGTCAACAATTTAACAAGAAGGACTGAGTGTAAAATCATGATCAAAATAGTGAGAATATCAGAAAATAGCCCCCAAGGGGTTAAAACAGATCGGCACTAAGCCTCAAACATGTCTTACGGCCCAAATATCTCAAAACATAATAATGTTATTTAACATATGCTTTAAAAGCAGTTTTGCAACTCAATAGTTGCCTCAAAAGGAACATATTTCCAAATTTACAATTCGTGCACGCCCCACACTCGTCATTTGTGTGCGTCACTCCAAAACCGTGAAATCGCGTAATTTCCGGAGTTTCATACACTCAGGACAGAATTTAAAGATATTACTTACCTCAAACTAGCCCGAAAAGCTACTCCGCAACACGCTTTCCCCTCGAATCAACTCCCGAGTGCTCCAAATCTATCAAGTTCAGATTTTTCACATCAAGATATGCTAGGGGGATGAAACCCAATAGAAAAATATCAACTTTATGCACAATTCTCGAAATTAGCCAAAACCTGACCCCCGGGACCACATCTCAGAACTCGACAAAATTTATACCAAAACAATCCTCATCATCTCACGAGTCCGTGCCTATAAAGAACTTTGAAATCGGAGTCCAAATGACCCCTCAAATAACCTCTAAAAGGTCTCTTAAACTCGAGCCCTAATCCTCTCTTTTCCACTGATTTCCCCCAATTCAACACTACTAATTAGGTCCTTAATCACATATAATCGAGTTAATGAGTCCAAAAATCTTACCTCAATGAAGAACAAACATTTCCCCCTTCAAAAACCCTCAAAAAGCTCGGAACCCGCACAACAATGGTGAAAAGAAGACTAAAAATCGGTAAGTCCCCTTTTTTATACTTTTCTGCCCAGGCTTTTTGCACCTGCGGCCTTATTCTCTCACCTGTGGTCCGCACCTGCGCTTAAGGTGACCGCACATGCGGAATTTCATTAAACGGACCAAATCCCGCATCTGCGGCCCAGGTGTCGCACCTGCAGCCAAATATCCGCTTCTGCGGTTCTTCCTCTCAGGGCCTTAGAACCCACACCTACGATCCTCCTGGCCGCACCTGCGGCTCGCACCTATGGTTAAATATCCGCAGGTGCGGAAATGACAGTAGCAAAAACACCAGCAGCTGATGCTGCATTTTTCAAGCCTAAAAATTCCCGTTAACCATCCGAAATCAATCCCGAGCCCCTCGGGACCCCAACCAAATATACCAATACATAATAAATGATCATTCAAACTTAGTTTCACTCTCGGAACACCCAAAATAACATCAAAACATCAAAATCGCATCAAATTCAAGCCTATGAACTTTGAAATTCCTCAATTCCACCAACGATGCCGAAACCATCCAAAACACATCCGATTGACATGAAATTTTGCACGCTTATCCAAAATGACATTACGAACCTGCTCCAACTATCGGAATTTCATTCCGACACCGATAGCCTATTTTCTACTGCCGACCGAAAATCACCAAAAACTAAATTTTGCCTATTCAAGCCTAATTCTACACCAGACATCACAAAAACATTCCGAACACACTCCTAAGTACCAAACCACCTAACGAAGCTACCCGAGCCATAAAATTCGCATTCTGAGGTTGTTTACGAATAAGTCAACTCCCAGTTGACGTTTCCAACTATAAGACTATTTTTAGAGACTAAGTGTCTCAATTCCCCTACAACCATTCTGAACCCGAGCAAACTGAATCCAACATATTATAAACAGTATAACCAAAGCATGATAAGTCACAAACAATAAAAGAAATGCAGATTCTACGAAACGACCGGCCGGGTCGTTACATTCTCCCCCTCTCAAAAAAACGTTCGTCCTCGAACGGGTCTAGAAACATACCTGAAGTCACAGACAAGTGAGGATATATGCTATGCATATCTCGCTCGGTCTCTCAAGTAGCCTCTTCCACTGGCTGACCTCTCCATTATACCTTCACTGAAGCTATATCCTTAGACCTCAACTTCCTGACCTGACGATCAAAAATGGCCACTGGCTCTACCTCATATGACATATCATCCTCGAGTTGAACTGTGCTGAAGTCTAACACATGAGACGGGTCACCAATATACTTCCGGAGCATCGAAACATGGAATACTGGATGAACACTCGATAAGCTGGGTGGCAAGGCAAGTCTATAAGCCACCTCTCCAATCTTCTGAAGCACCTCAAAAGGACCAATAAACCGGGGACTCAACTTTCCCCTATTTTCGAACCTCATAACACCCTTCATGGGTGACACCTTTAGCAGTACCTTATCACCTTCAATAAAAGACACATCCCGGACCTTCCGGTCCGCATAACTCTTCTACCTACACTGCGCCGTGCGAAGTCGCTCCTAAATCAACTTCACCTTCCCCAACGCATCCTGAACCAAATCTGTGCCTAATAGCCTAGCCTCACTGAGCTCGAACCAACCAACAGGAGATCTACACCTCCTACCATATAAAGCCTCATACGGGGCCATATAAATACTAGAATGGTAGCTATTATTATATTCAAATTCCGCGAGTGGCAGAAACGGATCCCACGAACCCCCGAAATCAATCACACACACACGCAACATGTCCTCCAAATTCTGAATAGTCTGCTCCGACTGTCCTTCGGTCTAAGGATGAAATGCAGTGCTCAACTCTACCTCAGTACCCATACCTCTCTGCACGACCCTCCAAAACTGAGACGTGAACTGAGTACCTCTATCAGAAATGATAGAAACTGGAACTCCATGCAATCAGACAATCTCCCTAATGTAGATACCAACTAACCCCTCCGAAGTATAAGTAGTACTGACAGGAATGAAGTGCGCGGACTTGGTTAGTCGATCCACAATGACCCAAATAGCATCAAACCCCTTCACCATCCGTGGAATCCTAACTACAAAATCCATGGTGATCCGCTCCCACTTCCACTACGAAATAACTAACCTATGAAGTAATCCACCTGGTCTCTGGTGCTCATACTTGACCTGCTGGCAGTTGAGAGGCTGTGCTACAAAGTCAACAATATCTCTCTTCATCCGCCTCGACCAATACTGCTATCTCAGATCCTGATACATCTTCGCGACACCTGGATGGATGGAACACCGCGAGTTGTTGGCCTCTACTAATATCAACTCTCGAAGCACATCCACATAGGGCACGCAAATACGGCCCTGCATCCTCATAACCCCATCATCACCAATAGTTACATCCCTGGCATCACCTCGACGAACCCTATCCGGAAGAACTAATAAGTGCCGGTCATCATCTGGCGTGCTCTAATCTGATCATAAAGAGAAGGCCGGGAAAACATGTTAGCTAATACCCGAGGAGGCTCTGACAAATCCAATCTCACCAACTGACCCGCTAAAGCCTGAACATCAAGTGCTAAAGGTCGCTCTGCTGCTTAAAGGTAGGCTAGACTCCCGAAACTCTCTGCTCTGCGACGCAGGGCATCGTCCACTACATTGGTCTTCCCATGGTGATACAAAATAGTGAGGTCATAATCCTTGAGAAGCCTTAACCACCTCCTCTGATGCAAATTTAAGTCCTTCTGCTTCAACAGATACTGCAGACTACGATGATCGGTGAAAATCTCACACTGTACCCCATACAAATAATGGCGCCAAATCTTCAAGGCATGAACAATGGCAGCTAACTCAAGACCGTGCACCGGATAATTCTTCTCGTGCACCTTTAACTATCTAGACGCGTAGGCAATCACCCTACCGTCCTGCATCAGTACCGCTCCTAAGCCAACTCTAGAAGCATCACAGTAGACTGTATAAGAACCCGAACCAGTAGGCAAAACCAGTGCCGGAGCTGTGGTCAATGCTAAATTGAGCTTCTGGAAGCTCTCCTCACACTCATCAGACCATTTGAATGGAGCACCCTTCTGGGTCAATCTGGTCAAGGGCGAAGCAATATAAGAGAATCCCTCCACAAAGCGACGGTAATATCCCGCCAAACCAAGGAAACTCCTAATCTTTGTAGCTGAGGATGGTCTAGGACAACTCTGCACCGCCTCAATCTTCTTCGGATCAACCTGAATACCCTCACTAGACACCACGTGCCCCAAGAAAGATACTGAACCAAGCCTAAACTCACACTTGGAGAATTTTGCATAAAGTTTCTCCTCCCTCAACCTCTGCAACACAACCCTCAAGTGCTGAGCATGCTCCTACTGGCTACGAGAATACACCAGGATGTCATCAATGAACACAATGACGAAAGAACCAAGGTAGGGCTGAAACACACTGTTCATCAATTGCATGAACGCGACTGGGGAATTGGTCAGCCCAAATGACATAACTAGAAACTCATAATGACCATATCTGGTCCTGAAAGCAGTATTCGGAATGTCAGAATCCCGAATCTTTAACTGATGATACCTGGATCTCAAATCAATCTTAGAGAACACTCTAGCTCCCTGAAGCTGGTCAAACAAGTCATCAATACGGGGCAAAGGATACTGGTTCTTCACCGTAACCTTATTCAGCTGCCGATAATCAATACACATACGCATGGAGCCATCCTTCTTTTTCACAAACAACACCGGTGCACCGCAAGGTGACACACTAGGACGAATGAAACCCTTATCTAAGAGTTCCTGAAGCTGCTATTTTAATTCTTTCAACTCCGTTGGTGCCATACGATAGGGTGAAGTAGAGATAGGCTGGGTGCCTGGCACAAAGTCAATACCTAAATCAATGTCCCTGTCAGGTGGCATGCCTGGCAGGTCTGCAGGGAATACATCCAGAAAATCACGGACCACAGGAATAGAATCAACAGAAGGAGTCTCACCACTAACATCCCTTACAAAAGCAAGATAAGATTCACATCCTTTCTCAACCATATGCTGAGCCTTCAAATAAGAAATCACTATGCTAGGCACATGCTCAATATACCCTCTCCACTCAACTCTCGAAAATCCGGGCATAGCCAGGGTCACGGTCTTAGCGTGACAATCAAGAATAGCATGACAAGGGGATAACCAATCCATGCCTAGTATCACATCAAAATCAACCATGTTGAACAACAACAAGTCTACTCGGGTCTCCACACCCCCAATAGATATCACACACGACCGGTACACACGGTCCACAACAATAGTATCACCCACCGGAGTCGACACATGAACAGACGTAACTAAAGACTCACGGGTCATACTCAGAAAGTGAGTAAAATATTATGAAATTAAGAGTATGTGGAACTAGGGTCAAATAAAGCCAAAGCGTCACTGTGACAAACTAAGATAGTACCTGTAATCACCGCATCGGAAGCCATTGCATCAGGCCTAGCTGGGAGTGCATAGATACGTGGCTGGCCTCCACCTGCTCGACCTCCCCCTCTAGGGCGACCTCTAGCTGCCTGACCACCACCCCTGGCTGCCTGGGTAGGTGGTGAAGTGACTGGGGCTGATATCGAGGGCTGAACCCTCTGCTGAGATGAACTACCAAGGCGACGAGGAAAATGCCTCCATAAATGCCCAAACTCTCCACACTCAAAACAACTACCTAGAGCTGGAGATGGGGACTGAAGGGAACCCCGGCCACTAGAATAGCCACCGGATGAACCATGCATAGAAGAACCCTGGAATGATGATGCTCTGGAGGAGCTATAAGCTGGAAGTGCACTAAAGGAAAAACTTCGCGGATGAGAGCTGCGAGGACCCTGCCCCGAAGATGCGCCACTATAAGCTGGGCGAGCTGGCTGAGGAGGTATAAATGGATGACCTCTACTGTGCTGAAACTGCCCTATGGAAGGGGAACCACTGAAGCTACCTGATCCCCGAGGCCTCTTAGCCTCCCTCTCCTCACGCTCCTGCTGGCGAACCGATTCAATATGCCGAGCAATGTCAATAAACTGCTCGAATGTGGCACCTAACACCCTCTCCCTAGTCATCCAGATCCGAAACTGATACGTGAGACCATCTACAAACCTCCTGATCCTCTCCCTATCAGTAGGTACTAACTCAGAAGCATGTCGAGCCAACTCAGAAAACCGCATCTCGTACTGTGTAACTAACAACTCTCCTTGGCGCAACTACTCAAACTGCCTGCGCTGCTCCTCTCTGTGGAACTGAGGAACATACTTCTCCAAAACGATCGTGGAGAACTGCTTCGAGGTGAGGGGTGCTGAACCAACTGGCCTACGCCTCTCAAATGCCTCCCACTAAGGGAAGGAAGCACCCGCAAACTGAAATATAGCAAATGAGACCCCATTGGTCTCTAAAATACCAGCAGTACGGAGTATCCTCTAGCACTTATCCAGAAATCCCTGGGCATCCTCACCCTCTATACCGCTGAAAGTTGGAGGCTAAAGTCTACTAAACATTTCTAGCCTACACTGCTCTTCCTCGGGCATATCTGGGACCACATAGTCCTGAACTGGGGCAACCGGCAGGGCTGGGACTGCCCCCGGTGCCTGAAAAACCTGTACAACCTGCTCAGGTGTTCGGGCAGCTGGAGTCTAAGTGCCTCTCCCGGCCTGAGATGTAGCGTCAGTAGTAGACATAGCAACTGCCTGAGCCAAACTGGTACACACTATCAAGATCTTGTCCAAGGTCTCCTGAGACCCGAAATGACGATAGGCACTGCTGGTGCCTGAGCCTGTCCCGCTGGAGCACCCTCGACGGGAAACTGGTCCTAAATAGTATGGGGATCAACTGGTACTGTCCCAGCTGCTGCACGGGCTGACCCCCTAACTCCACCACGACCTCGACCCCTTGTGGGTCAAGCTGGTGTCTGGTCACCCTGATCTGTAGTGCGTGTCCTCACCATCTGTGATAGAATGAAACAATAGGAGTTTAGATTTCTAGAATCAATAGAATGGCACGGTAGTGTTCAAGAAAATGAGAATTTTTTCTAAGAGTTATGTAGCCTCTCGAAGATAAGTACAGACGTCTCCGTACCGATCCGCAAGACTCTACCAAACCTGCTCATGACCGTTGAGTCCTATGTAACCTAAAGCTCTAATACCATCTTGTCACGACCCTAAATCCTAACTGGTCGTTATAGCGCCTATCGTGGAACTAGGCTAGCCACTATCACATAATTACACAATTTCTTTAATAAAATTTACCAAAATCATTAATAGCAAGTAAAAATCTTCTAAGTCTTTAACCATTCCCCAGAATTGGAGTCTTTGATCACGAGCATCTAAGAATAATACTAACACTTCTAACGTCATAAAACAATCTCTTAGAATAAAATACTAAATACTTATAAAGGAAGGGAAATGGAGAAGCTGTGGATGCTGGACAGCTACCTCGAAATCCCCAATGCTGATGCCGATCGGTTTCAGATGATTACTGCTCAGAACCAGTACCTGGATCTGCACCAGAGGTGCAAGAGTAATGATGAGTACGCCAACTCAATAGTAATGAAAATAAATCAAGTCTGAAGATAAAAATCACACATTACAACACATCAATTAACAATTAGTAAAATACTGAGTCTTAATAAAATAAACATCTAGTACATATGTTTGAAAACCAGTTTCCGTAAAAATCCTTTGAAAAAGTATATTCTCAAATGTTTCTCAGTAAACTCCCAAAAATCTCAGTATGAAAAATGAAGTGAATCATAATCAAAAGCTCAGCAAAATATCATTATAAACTGCCCCTCGGGCCAAATCATCACTCATAATCAGTCACTCACCACTCACCATCACTCAGTAATAGTCACTCAGAACCTCACAGTCACTCATATCTCCCAATCACTCGTCACTCGGCACTCGCACTCAGCAGGTACCTGCGTTCACTGGGGGTGTGTACAGACTCCGGAGGGGCTCCTATAGCCCAAGCGCTATAAACAAGCCAATTCATGGCATCAATCACTCAGACTCTCGGCCTCTGTCATATCATAAATATCCTCACAATATTGGCCCTCGACCCCATTCAGTCAGACACTTTCAACATTCCACTCGGCCCATAAATAGACGGGGTTCTTGACCCAAAACAATATTTCCTTTCAAGAAATAACAATTTCAACAAATCTGAGTGACAACAATTAAACAAAAAGTACTGAGTGTAAAATCATGATCAAAATAGTGAGAATATCATAAAATAGCCCCCAAGGGGTTAAAACAGATCGGCACTAGGCCCCAAACATGGATTACAACCCAAATATATCAAAACATAGTAATATTATTTAACATATTGTTTAAAAGCAGTTTCGCAACTCAATAGTTGCCTCAAAAGGAACATATTTCTAAATTTCCAATTCGTGCATTCCCCACACTCGTCATCCACTATGTGCGTCACTCCAAAACCGTGAAAGGATGTAAAGTGCGAGGTTTCATACCCTCAGGACAGGGTTTAAAGACATTACTTACCTCAAACTAGCCCGAAAAGCTACTCCGCAACACGCTTGCCCCTTGAATCAACTTCCGAGTACTCCAAATCTATCAAGTTCAGATTTTTCACATCAACATATGCTAGGGGGATGAAACCCAATAGAAAATATATCAACTTTATGCATAATTCCCAAAATTAGCCAAAACCCGACCGCTGGGCCCACGTCCCAGAACTCGAAAAAATTTATACCAAAACGATCCTCATCATCTCACGAGTTTGTACCTATAAAGAACTCTGAAATCGGAGTCCAAATGACCCCTCAAATTACCCCTAAAAGGTCTCTTAAACTCAAACCCTAATTCTCTCTTTTCCACTTATTTTCCCCAATTCAACACTACTAATTAGGCCCTTAATCACATATAATCGAGTTAATAAGTCCAAAAATCTTACCTCAATGAAGAACCAACATTTCCCCCTTCAAAAACCCTCAAAAAGCTCGGAACCCGCACAACAATGGTGAAAAAAAGACTAAAAATTGTTAAGTCCCCTGTTTAATACTTTTCTTCCCAGGCTTTTTGCACCTGCATTTAAGGCGACCGCACCTGTGGAATTTCATTAAACAGACCAAATCACGCATCTGCGGCCCAGGTGTCGCACCTGCGGCCTGCAGATCCGGCCAAATATCCTCTTCTGCGGTTCTTCCTCCCAGGGCCTTAGAACCCGCACCTACGATCCTCCTGGCCGCTCCTGCGGCTCGCACCTGCGGTCAAATATCCGCAGGTGCATAAATGACAGTAGTAGAAACACCAGCAGCTGATGCTGCATTTTTCAAGCCTAACAATTCCTGTTAACTATCCGAAATCAATCCCGAGCCCCTCGGGACCCCAACCAAATATACCAACACATCATAAATGATCATTCAAACTTAGTTGCACTCTCGAAACACCCAAAATAACATCAAAACACCAAAACTGCATCAAATTCAAGCCTATGAACTTTGAAATTCCTAAATTCCACCAACGATGCCGAAACCATCCAAAACACATCCAATTAACCTGAAAGTTTTCACACATATCCAAAATGACATTACGAACCTGCTCCAACTGTCAGAATTCTATTCCGACCCTGATTGCCTATTTTCCATTGCCGACCAGAAATTACCAAAAACTAACTTTCGCCAATTCAAGCCTAATTCTACACTGGACATCACAAAAACATTCCGAACACACTCCTAAGTCCCAAATCACCTAACGAAGCTACCTGATCCATACAATTCACATTCCGAGGTCATTTACCAATAAGTCAACTCCCAGTTGACTTTTCCAACTATAAGGCTATTTTTAGAGACTAAGTGTCTCAATTCCCCCTATAACCATTCTGTACCCAATCCAACTGACTCCAACATATTATAAACAGTATAACCAAAGCATGATAAGTCACAAACAGAAAAAATGCATATTCTACGAAACGACCGGCCGGGTCGTTACAAATAATTATGACGGCCTTGTCGGCCCAGTTTTATATTGACATTTAGTCAGCATTCGCAGTTGTCTTGCAATGTGGCCCATGCCCAAAGTATGACATCATATTTTTAGAATCCCTTAGTTGCAAGTTGGTATGCAAGGATAGGTGAGGTACTCGGTGGCGGTCTCGCCCCCCCCCCCCCCCCCNGTCCTAAGGAGTTGATCGAGGCCCACCTATACCACTATAGAATATCAAGGCAAGGTCGATGTAGTTTTTACCCAATATGATCAGGATCGAAATCCACAGGGATTTATATAGTTGGAGTCGAGTTTCTATCCGATTTAAAAGCCTGCATTGTTCTTAATTACTCTTCTAAACATTGGTTGTTTTGATTCTACACTAAGTTTAATACTAAATATTGCTACTATATAGGTAACTACAATATTTTTATGGGTTTTTATCAAGTATTTAAGGGCACAAGGGATGCAACTTACTCCTAGGCGAGTATCTAACGGAATCTAAAATCTAGGATAAACTTGTGGGTCATGAGCACGTGATATAACCTCACACTAAATTACTCACCCAATACCTCTCGGTAGTTTGAGTGACTTTGTCCAAATTTGCTTCCTCAAGCCTAATTGGGTGTTTCAACAAAGCAAATGAAATGCCTCAAGTCAGGTATTACTATCTCTAGTTTCTACCCTTTAATTGGCGCTATCAATATCTTGAGTTCACCACAATTCCTTGTTAGCCTATTTTACCTAGACTCGGGTCATCTTTCTCAAGAACTACCCTAGTCAAAAAGGTATGAATCAATGTTTGCAACCACTAATTCAATAGATTAAGCATGAAATAGACTAAATATCACAGACCCACTAACAAGTAGACCCTAAAATAGACTACCCATTAGATACTCACACTAGGGTTGGGTCACAATCCTAGATAATGGGTCTAGCTACTCATATTCATGGAAGAAATCAAAATAGAAGATGAAATTATAGCCATAGATGTTGATTACAAAGATAAAATCTAAGATTAAGAGTAGAATCTATGCTAAAATTACTCAAAAAGGTAAAACGATGCTATCCACAAGCTCCCTACAATGTCTGATAACCTAAAAATGAGAAAAAGAAGTATTTATACACAGTTGAACATACTGGAAAAAATTGCCCTACGGATATTCTACTATCAGCAGAAAACTGAACGCCTCAGCGCAATGGATTCCGCGGTCGCAGAATTATAAGCGTGGACTGCGGTTCTTGAATTGGCACTTCTCTGAACCACATTTTTGCTCCTAGCGGAATCTTGAGCGCCTCAGCAGAATTGAAAAGCGCGACAGCGGAAACATATCGCAGACCGCGCTCTTGTGAATGAGCTCTTTTGGCAACTCTCTGAAGTTAGTATTCCGCTCTCAGTGGATTATTGAGCGCTCCGGCGGATAGGAAAGAGCGGCAATGGAATTTTGGCGATGTAGCGGTTCCACAATGCCACAAATACATCTATCTGAACCTTCTTCCGCGATCGCCCTCAGAATTCCGCCCCAGCGGAATGTCTTCCGCTGTAGCGCAATAATAGCGTTGTCACCACTTTTGCCGGTTCCTTGGGTTGTGCAAGTTTTGCTCCTGTTTAAGTCATTTTTAGCCATTTTCCTCAATTTAAGCAACTTGCATTAGTTTTCGGAAGTACCTTAGTGCATTTTTGCCTCAAAACTTAAGCAAAAGAGAGTAAATAGTAGGTAAAAATCCCTAGTTATCAGCCTCAAACTTATGCTTTTGCTTGTCCTCAAGAAAACAAGGTAACTCCCACCTCCACAAGAAAAAGAAGAAGTATTTCAGCTATTCAAATGTGATTCATCAAGATTCAATTGGGACTAACAATTACCCTTAACACAAATGCATTATTGACAACATTATGCATTGACTTTCTTATTTCACTAGGTCTAATGTGAAACCAAAGCTTCAAGAGTTGACTCAATTCCTCAAAGAGATTCTCTCTCTCACGTTAGTCACCGTGGATCCCAAACTCTTTCTCCTATACTCTCCATGATCTTATCTCACCATATAGAATGTAGGCTCAAAATTAGGATTATCAAGAAGTGCGCTCTTCACTCTCAAAAGAATGCCACAAGTCCGAGTTTAAGTACCATAGGCTTTCCCCTCATGTAAATCACCACTAATAATAAGCTCACTCAACTTGAGATCCTATAGGGTTTTAACGGAATGTAATGAACGCTTTTTTGGATCAAATTCGTGCATAATGAACTATGATAGAACATCTTTCCTCAAGCACTTCATTTTCACACTTTGGCTCATGTTTTTCTTGACTCTTTGAGTCATTTTATCTTCCTTGTGGAACTTAGAGAGACTCATTGTCACTCTTTCATTTATTTGAGGCTCATTCTTCTCGTTTTTTCATCATTCCAAGCCTTTCAACATTGTTTCATTGAGTCCTTGCAACCTTTACTTTTCTTTTTTACTTGTTTCTTTTTGGCTTTTCAACCTTTTATTGGCCTTTCCTTTTTCGACAATTCCTTTCATCACTTTGAATTTCCTCGTCTCTCCCCCAAACTTATGATTTTTACTATTGTTCATCATGAGTGCTCAAGGAAAGAATAGGTGCCTAGTGAGGGACGTTATAGAATGGATGAAGGTTTGTAACGTGGTTTTTGAGCAAATAGGCTTAGGCTCAAAAGGGGTTGACTAAGGATACTATCATGGTAGAATATGGAAGTCTCTAATTTCAAAAAGGAATCAAGGAGATCCTATAATCACTTCTCAAGTCGAGCTAACTTAAAAGTTTGCCTACAAAAATACTTGGGGCAAGTTCTAGACTTTCTAGCACGACACTTGGGATATGCAATTCAAACCCCACCTATCAAGACACATGATAGTTAAAGAGCATAGAGTAGAGGACCCACAACAACCTAGGTTTAGATTGAAAAATCACATATGGCTATAAACTCCACTTGACGACAGTTTTAGACAACTCAAGACTCTAAGGGTCACAACTAGATCTAGACTCGTCTACACTTTGTCTCTAACAATGAGGTCAAAGGTAAGTACGCTGGTTCCAAGTGAAACTTACTCGAGTCACATTTATTCATTACTACCAAAATAAAGGAAAAACAAATACAAAATGAAAATACGGACTCAATCCCTTAAGAAGGTCGTCACACCGTCCGTTGTAGGGAAGAGACACCCGGTTCACACAATTTCCATCCTTGGAAAGAACCGTGACCTTAAGAAAACCATTGTCTTATTGATAACGAAAAAGTAAAGATGAAGCTATACGTTCAAAAAGAAGCTACTAAAAGAAATAAGAAGCTAAACTATGAAGTTATAGAGTAAAAATACGGAAAATAAAAATGAATATGTACAATAGGGGATTAAGACGAATATACATTAAAGGGGAATGATATATGATAAAGGAAACTTTATATATACATACCAAAGATAAAACAAACCAAAAGTACGGAAATGGAAAAGAAAAGCAGTATTAGGAGTTATTACAAACCAAAATATCTGAATGTCTGAATCACCAAATCACCAATAGATGCCCCCCCTCCCCCAATAAATATTAGCATTTTCCTCAATGCTAAATGCAATAATATAGAGTAGTGGAAGGGGTAGAGAGTAAGAGAAAACTCCCTAGGATGCCTCAGTCTGCATCGGGATCGGGTCAGCTGTGGAGGAAGGATTAGTGGCAGTCACTAGAGCAGGGTCCTGTGGCTGGGAAGAGGCCCCTCCCACTGGATCCTCAAGTTGGATCTCCATGTCATCAGTCCAGGGAATGACTCCTCTCCACACTGAAGCTAAGGTAACCTCCTGCTCTGGAACCTGTGCTGTCTGATCCTCAAGGTAAGGCTCTCCTATCAGTAGATCAAGGGGGATGTACCCCGCTGCTGTGAGCTTGGATACCTCTTTCTTCAGATCATCCTGAGTCTTCTGCACCTCCACCTGACTCTTTTTCAGCTCATCCTGACTTTTCTTTATTTTCTTCACAACCTTCCCCAAGGAATAGATCTCCTTCCCATGTGTGTCCAGGGTCTCCAATATCTTCTTCTGGTTATCAACCAAGCTCCTCAGGGTCTCCTTCAATGTTGGAGGCAACTGAATCTTTGCTGGAGGTGACTGGCTGCAACGGCAGTGGAGAGGTCAGTTAGCTTTCAAGAAGGTACCTGCAGCCAGTTGTTGGTACTAGCCAATGTATGAGATACCCTCAGAGAACTCTGAGGGTATGTGGACGAGGTGGCACTGATACAGGAATGGCAATAGAAGGACCAGAGGAAGGCTCTAGGATGGCAGCAACAGGGGACCCCTCAGCAGCACTGGAAGGCTCAGCAGCAGTAGAAGTCCAGGCAGCAGTAGAAGTGGCGGATTTTCTCTTGGCCTTGGGGTTGTCTGGGCCTTTCAAGTTGTACCAGGATAATGCCAACTTTGGTTTTACTGATACATCAAAGTCCCTTCCCTCAACTCCCATTTCCTGAAAGTGCATAGTGAGGAAGTTAGGGAAGGGATAAGAGTGCTCATTCTTCTAGACTGTTCTGTTAATAACCCTCGCTATGTTATTCCTAACGTTAATCGGGAAGCCATCCATAATTTCCCCCACATTAAGAGCCCGTGAAAGAGGCATGTCACTGTCGTGCAAAGTGGGGTTAATCCTGCTACACACAAAAGTTGCACAACCTTTAGCCTCAAAGTTCAGTGTGATTTTGAAGATATTATCCCCTGGTGTCAACCATGATGGAGTAGTCCCAGGAATAGGAATAATGGAGGCCAACCATGGGCGAGCTAAATCATCCAAATCCACCTTCTCCATGTAGAGAGCCTCATTTTCATGGTTGAAACAAGCATACACATTGAGTGCCTCGCCATTAAAAAGGATTTTCTTGTTCCGAACTTGGGTCAGGTATGTGCCCTTTTTGATGTGGGCAACATTGGCATAAAATTCCTTTACCACAATTCATTGGCCTCTGGAACCCCGCTGGTGAAGAATTTCCACCCGACCCTTTCGTTGAATTGACTCTTGACATTCGGGTTGTGGGATAGAAGGTCCCTCTCAATGAATGGCCTCTCCAAAACAAGTGACCTCTGAGGCCACCACTCTCTGAACTTGTGATAAGCTGGTTCAGAGACAAACTGATCTTGCCACACTATTGGATTTCGGGTCCTTAGTAGCCCTCCTGCCTGTGTTTGGGTGTCACCACCCCTGCCATCATCTGGGGAATCATCCGAGCTATCAAGATTAACTAAGGCAGGTGTGGTGGATGGAACTGCTGCACCAGTGGCCGTAGGAGATGAAGCGTCACTAGATAAACCCAGGCTATCTGAAGAGCCTGATATTGTAGGCTCGTTGACAAGACGCCTAGGTTGAGATTAAGCCTCTGCCCGGGATGCACCATTGACCCCCTCCGAAACCTCCCGTGAGGGGACATATTCACTAGACTCTGATGGGTCGGGAGTTGGCCTCCGATGTGTTGTCTTAGCTCCAATTATCTTTCTCTGGCCTACGAGTGGTGCATGTTGTTTACCCCTACCACAAACCCGAGAAGAATCCCTTTTTCTAGGTTGCTTGTCCGAGGCACCTCTTGAACTAACCATTGTCTTCAAATATGTCAATGAAGATCATTAATATATGGTATAAAATTACCCAATAGAATCACAGAGGTATATGTTGCAGAGAAACAAATCAGATACACACAGAACAAAATCGCTGTCAGCGGAAAAGGAACGGATGCAACGGAATAGTCACCGCTGTCAGCGGAAAA
This sequence comes from Nicotiana undulata, assembly GCA_005239495.1. Lineage (NCBI taxonomy): Eukaryota > Viridiplantae > Streptophyta > Magnoliopsida > Solanales > Solanaceae > Nicotiana > Nicotiana undulata. The sequence goes on from ML289144.1 coordinate 21,744, forward strand.
ATAACTGTTGCAGTGGAATGGTGATGATTAGAGAACCCACACTCTGAAGTTGCAAATCGCTGACCGCAAAAAAATGAGTGCGACCATAGAAGTCTTGCCGCTGTAGCGAAAAAACAAATGCGGCTGCGGAATTGATGTTGCCATTTTCTGAATCTCAAATTTGCTGTCAGCGGAAAACTGACCGCTGCAAGCAGAATTTTGGTTGTTGTAGCGGAAATGTTTACTAAAAAATCTAGTCATTAAGCATTCCGCTGACCGCAGATTTTTGGTCTGCTGCAGCCGAATTCAAATAAGAAGCGCACTAATAGTTTTGTCAAGAACTAGGGTTTAATCTTCTTACAAAATTAGACATGAATGACTTGAAATTTAACACCCTAGATCCTATTAGGTAACAATAATTCACTACCCATTGATTATAACCACTTGGTGAAACATGCTCAAGAATTGGGTCTATAATACCCCATTTAAGAAAAGAAAATTAAGAAGAAATAAACAAAAAGATGAAAATCTACAACTAGAATTAAGAATTTGAACATACCGGTGTTAGATTCTATGTAGGATGTTAACTTGTTAGAATAATGGGGCTTAGATGCACAGTGTGGTGATATGAACACTAAAAAAAGGTTCTAGAATGTTGAAGTGTGAAAAGGGTAAAGGGTGAGGTCCCCTTATATTTATACTTAAACTTGGGACCCCCACCGAGTTACCAAGCGCGGCAGCGGAATTTTACCGCTGACCGTGCTTTTTGCATTTAGATTAGCTGAGCCTTGAACAATTGTGCTGTCAATGGAATTTTGCCCGCTGCAGCGGAAGCAGACTGCTGTCAGCGGAATTCTAGACGTTGCAGCGGAATCAAACTTCAGAGAGCATGATTTTGAGGTTCCACCAGTCCGCATCCGCAGAAGCGCTCTAGCGCAATTGAAACCGCTGACAGCGGAATAATGAACGCGGCAGCGGTTTTGTGCAAACTTAGCCCATTTTCCAGAATGTGTTCCTGCACTGCATCAACCATGTCCTACACAAATCTCATAAACCGGTTAGTTCAAGAAAATCTAATCTAAGAAGAAGAAACAAAAATAATGAAAAAAAAAATACTTGGGTTGCCTCCCAAGAAGCGCCTGATTTAACGTCGCGGCACGACACATGTTACCATGATCAAGTAAATTTCAACAAAGCCACCACGTGGCTATCCTCAAACTTCCCCAATGAGTGTTTGACCCTATTCCCATTCACACGAAATATTTCACCATTCTTGTTCTTTAGATCAAGGGCACCAAACGTTGTGACCAACACCACCTCGAACAGACCACTCCATTTTAGTTTGAGCTTGATCCGAAAGAGACGTATCCGAGAGTTGAACAGTAATACCAAATTGCCCACTTTGAATTCCCGGTTCTTGGCATACTTGTCATGCAAATACTTTATTTTATATTTATACAAATAAGACCTTGAATAGGCATGAAAACTAAACTCGTCAAGCTCATTGAGATGATCAACACGGAGATTTGCAGCAGTATCCCAATCCAAATTCAACTTCTTCAAGGCCCATAATGCCTTGTGCTCCAGCTAAACCAGTAAGTGGCATGCTTTACTATACACCAACTTGTACAGGGACATACCGATCGGGGTCTTGAATGAAGTACTATATGCCCATAGTGCATCATCAATCTTTCTTGAACAATCGGTTCTATTGGAATTCACGGTCTTGGACAAGATGTTCTTGATTTCCCGATTTGAGACTTCAACTTTCCCACTAGCTTGAGGATGGTAAGGAGTGGACACTTTGTGATTTACCCCATACTTGGCAATCAACGTAGCAAAAGCCCTATTAAAATAATGAGATCCCCCGTCACTTATGATTGCCCGAGGTGTCCCAAACCGTGTGAAAATGTTCTTCTTGAGAAAAGCAACTACACTCTGAGCTTCATTATTGGGAAAAGCCACGACCTCGACCCATTTTGAGACATAATCCACCGCCACGAGAATTTAGGTATTACCACACGAACTAATAAAAGGGCCCATGAAGTCAATTCCCCACACATTAAATATATCAACTTCAAGTATCGTTGTGAGGGGCATTTCATCCTTTTTTGATATGCCACCGCTCTTTGACACTCGTCACACCTCTTCACCAATTCACTCGCATCTTTATACAAAGGTCGCCAATAAAAGCCACAACTCAAAACTTTAGAAGATGTCCTTGCCCCACCGTGATGACCATCGTAGGGTGAGGAATGACAAGAATCAAGAATGGCCATTTGTTCTTCCTCGGGGACACACCGGCGAATAACTTCATCATTGAAAATTTTAAACAAGTATTACTCATCCAAATATTAATCCAAGATTTCCCGTCTAAGCTTCTTCCTTTGGTTAGAAGAGAGCTCACACGAGATAATACTTGTAACAAGAAAATTGGCGATGTCCGCAAACCAAGGCATGTCATGCATAGAGACCAAATGAAGTTGCTCATCCGAAAAGGCATCATTGATCTCAAGACCATCTTTTGGCGTTCCTTGCTCCTCTTACTGGGACAAATGATCGGCAACTTGATTTTTGCTCCCTTTTCTATCAACAATTTCAAGATCCAATTCCTGGAGCAACAAGACCCACCTCATAAACCTAGCTTTGGAATCCTTCTTTGCCATCAATTACCGGAGCGTCGCATGATCGGTGTGCACAATTACCTTGGCGCCCATGAGGTAAGGCCTAAATTTTTCCACTATAAAAACAATAGCCAACAATTCCTTTTCTGTGACGGTATAGTTAAATTGGGTGTCATTCATGGTTTTGCTTGCATAATATACGGGATGAAAAATTTTCTTCACCCGTTGGCCCAAGACCACTCCCACCTCCATGTCACTTGAGTCACACATGAGCTCAAAGGGAGAGCTCCAATTTGGTACAGTGATTATCGGAGTGGTAGTTAACTTGTACTTCAACAACTCAAAGTCTTTCATACATTCCTCATTGAACTCAAACTTGGCGTCCTTCTCCAATAACTTTCATAGGGGATTTACCACTTTTGAAAAATCTTTAATGAATCTCCGGTAAAATCCCGCATGCCCAAGGAAACTTCATACTCCCTTGGTGAAAGTCAGAGGATGCAACTTGGAGATAACTTCGATCTTGGCTTTGTCCACTTCAATGCCATCTTTTGAGATTTTATGGACGAGGACAATGCCCTCCTCGACCATGAAATGGCATTTCTCCCAATTTAACACAAGGTTGGTTTCTTCACACCGGGCGATAACTTTATCAAGATTTTGCAAACACTCCTCAAATGAGTCCCCGACCACACTAAAGTCGTCCATGAAGACTTCCAAGAAGTCCTCCACCATGTCCGTGAAAATTGCCATCATGCACCGCTGGAATGTGGCGGGTGCATTGCACAAACCGAATGGCATCCTTGATAAAGAAAATGTCCCGTACAGGCAGGTGAAGGTTGTTTTCTCTTGATCTTTTGGGGCTACAAGTATCTGATTGTAGCCTGAAGTGATCCTTTCGGTTTATCTTGTTCAGTTTCTCGTAATCCATACAAACCCTCCAGCCAGTCATGGTCCGAGTGGGAATCAGCTCATTCTTTTCATTCTACACCACGATCATGACCCTTTTTCGAAATACATTGTATTGGTGAAGTCCAAGCACTGTTAAAAATTGGATAAATGACCCCAGCATCAAGCCACTTGATGATCTCCTTTTTGACCACCTCCCGCATTGCCTCGTTCAACCTCCGTTGATGTTATACGGATGTTTTTGCATCATCTTCAAAAATGGTTTTGTGCATGTAGAAGGCGGGGCTTATGCCCCGAATATCATTTAGTCGTTCCAATTGCCTTCTTCCTCGTTTGGAGCACTCCAAGCGTGGAATTTACCTACACTTGGGTTAAGCAAGAATAAAGTATAACAGGTAAAGTAGAAGCATGGCCCAAGAATTCATACCTGAGGTGTGGTGGTAGAGGCTTCAACTCCAAGGTTGGTGGCTCCTCGATTGAGGGCTTTGTCGGTGGAGTCTTCCGATTTTCCAAATCCAAAGATAGCTTGTGGGGGTCCATAAGAATAATAACCCATGCCTTGCAATGCATTAGTACACTCAACCAAGCCATCCGTCACAACATCCTCATGGTTCAATAAGACCGCTTCCATGGGATCCTCCACGTTGATCATTGAGCTTCCATCATCAATTATCACCTCGGAAACTAGATCCACCAAAGAGTACACCTCCGTACTATTTGGTTTCCGCATTGATTTGCATACGTGGAAAACGACCTTTTGATCACCCACCCGGAAGGTGAGCTCATCGGCCTCCACATCTACCAAGGCCTTCCCCATTGCTAGGAAAGGTCTTCCCAAGATAATTGGCACCTCATAATCGACTTCATAATCCAATATCACAAAATCCGTTGGCAAGATGAATTTGTCGACCCGCACCAAAACATCATCAATGATACCCAAGGGTCGCTTCATTGTTCTATCCGCCATTTGAATCCTCATCGAAGTTGCTCTCGGTTGGCCAATTCCCAAGGTTTTGAAGACAAAGTAAGGCATTAAATTGATACTAGCACCCAAGTCACATAATGCCTTTGTTAAGTCTGCACAACCAATAGTACAAGGGATAGTGAATGCTCCGGGATCCTCTAGTTTGGGTGCCATAGAATGCACAATTGCGCTAACTTGGTGGGTCAACTTTATTGTCTTGCACTCCATGGATCTCTTCTTTGTCATCAAGTCTTTAATAAACTTGGCGTACCCGTGCATTTGCTCAAGATCCTAAACTAATGGTACATTGATAGACAAGCTCTTCATCATTTCTATGAACTTCTTGAACTACTTCTCATTCTTCTACTTTTCCAATCTTTGAGGATAGGGAGGAGGAGGCCTAGGCAATGAGGCCTTGGCTTTTAGCATAACCGGCTCGAGTATGTCAATTACGTGTTCCCTAGACAGGTTCACGGCATTTTGTGTTGCCTCCTCATTGTCATGGATGTCAATCCTCACTTCACCATTCATAGGCTCTTCAATCACTTTTTCAACCTCAATAGGAACCTCATCTTGTTTCATGTCATCATCATCACTAACAACCCTCTTTTTCTTGAAAGAACTAGCCTCACCACCTCGACCACTCATTGTGGTAACCGCCATTGCATGCTAGGTGTTGTTGTTGTTGTTGTTCCCACCCTTTGGGTTCACCACCGTGTCACTAGGTAGTGCCCCCTTAGGACGAGTGTTCAAATCTTGCGATATTTTTTCCATTTGGACTTCAACATTGCGGATGGAGGTAGTGTGGGAGAAACTTTGAGCATCCGAATCCTCATTCCGCTCCATCATCCGTTTAAACTTATGCTCGATCTGGCCCATATCATTGCTTGATGAACTTTGACCTTGGGATTGATACGGGGTGGATTGTTAGGTTGTTGGTACATCGGGGGCCTTTGAAAGCCCGCCCCCTGATTACCGTTTCCACCTCAATTGCTATTGTTGTTCCCATTCCAATTGTTGTTGTTGCCTCCCCATTGTTGATTGTTGTTCCCCCAGTTGCTAGAGTTGTTATTGTTGTTCCAATTTCCTTGCCCTTGATTGTTCCAATTTTGGTTGTTCCCTTGAGATCTCCACTGTTGGTTAGAAGCATTGTTCCTTTGTCCTTGGAAATTTTTTGCATACATCACATAATCTTGTTCATCATAGGAATCTCATTATTGTATCCACTCACACCTATCTCACTTTGATCATTGTTGATTTGAATTTTATTTCCACGTTGTCTTCGCTTGTTGACCAAAAGATTGACCCCTTCCATACCATGCACTTGCTTTGGTCCTTGGATTCGCTGAAGATGTGCCTTGGCAAGTTTATTCATAGTTGTTGTTAGCTCAACAATGGTCTGTCCATGATCTTGAAGTTCTTTATGAATATTTATCACACTTGGTCACCTTGGGGCACATTAGCCTGACTTTGCCATGCTGACGAAGTGTCAGCCATTTCATCCAGAATATCACAAGCTTCAGCATAAGATAGCTTCATGAAATTACCCCCTGCTAATTGGTTGACCACACACTGATTGGTCGTGTTATTGCCCCGGTAGAATGTTTGTTGTATCATAGCCTCGGTCATGTTATTGTTGGGGCATTCTTTGACCATTGTTCTATAGCGCTCCCAAATCTCATGAAGGGGCTTATTTGGTTCCTACTTGAATGCCAATATCTCATCTCTCAAAGCTTCCATGTGTCCGGGAGAGAAACACTTGGCAATGAAGTTGCCCGCCAACTTATCCCAAGTAGAGATAGAATGATTGGGGAGTCGTTCAAGCCAATCCAATGCTTTCCCTCGGAGAGAGAAAGGAAATAATATGAGCCTCAAGGCATCCTCCGATACATTGGTTTTCTTTCTTCCCCAATAGGTATCCACAAATCCTTTTAATTGTTTGTAGGCATTCTGATGGGAAGCACCCGTGAAATATCCTCGTTGCTCCAGAAGTGTCAACATGACATTAGTGGTTTGAAAATTGTCCACCCGAATTCTGGGTGGGAAAATTGCACTGGCATATCCCTCATTCGGGAGCACTTGAGGTGCTGCTATTGGAGGAGCTGGGGAAGGGTCTGGAATATTGTCATTGGCATTGACCTGGCGGCCACGTCTTTGAGCTTGAGGTACTAGATGCACCTCATCTTCCCCATTATCATCTACCTCATCCCACGGTATAACATTTCCTAGAGGATCATCCATATGTACCTGTAGCCATTTAAACACACAATTAACAAATAGAAGGAAATAAAAACAATCTACATAACTAATCGAGTATATAGCCAACACCGTTTTAACTCTCCGGAGACGACGCTATAAAGTGATTGAGGCCCACCTATACCACTATAGAATGACAAGGCAAGGTCGATGTAGCTTTTACCCGATAGTATCGGGATTGAAATCCACAGGGAGTTATATAGTTGGAGTCAAGTTTCTATCCGAATTAGAAGTGTGTATTATTCTTAATTACTGTTCTAAACATTGGTTGTATTAATTCTATACATAGTTTAATACTAAAGATTGCTACTATCAAGCTAGCTACAATATTTTTGTGGGTTTTTATCAAGTATTTAAGGGCACAAGGGATGTAACTTACCCATAGGCAAGTATCTAACGGGATCTAAAATCTAGGATAAACTTGTGGGTCATGAGCACGTGATATAACCTCACACTAAATTACTCACCCAATACCTTTCGGTAGTTTGGATGACTTTGCCAACTTGGTTTCCTCAAGCCTAATTGGATGTTTTAATAAAGCAAATGAAATGGCTGAAGTTGGGTATTACTATCTCTAGTTTCTACCCTTTAATTGGGGATATCAATATCTTGAGTTCACCCCAATTCCTTGTTAGCCTATTTTACCTAGACTTGGGTCATCTTTCTCAAGAACACCCTAGTCAAAAAGGCATGAATCAGTGTTTGCAACCACTAATTCAATAGATTAAGCATGAAACCGACTAAAATATCACGGACCCACTAACAAGTAGACCCTAAAATAGACGACCCATTAGATACCCACACTAGGGTTGGGTCACAACCCTAGCTTATGGGTCTAGCTACTCATATATTTGGAAAAAATTCAAAATAGAAGATGAAATTAAAGCCATAGATGTTGATTACAAAGATAAAATCTAAGATTAAGAGTAGAATCTATGCTAAAATTACTCAAAAAGGTAAACAGATTCTATCCACAAGCTCCCTACAATATCTGATAACCTAAAAATGAGAAAAAGAATTATTTATACACAGTTGAAAATACTGGATAAAATTGCCCCTACGGATATTCCGCTGTCAGCAGAAAACTGAACGCCTCAGCGGAATGGATTACGCGGCCATGGAATTATAAGAGCGGACCGCGGTTCTTGAATTTGCACTTCTCTGAACTACATTTCCGCTCCCAGCGGAATCTTGAGCACCTTATCGGAATTGAAAAGCGCGATAACAGAAAAATATTGCTGATCGCGCTCTAGTGAAGGACCTCTTTTGGCATCTCTCTGAAGTTGGTATTTCGCTCTCAGCGGATTATTTAGTGCTTCGGCGGATAGGAAAGCTCGGCAGCAAAATTTTGGCCTTGTCAGCTGTTCCACAATGCCACAAATACATCTCTTTGAACCTTATTCCGCGGCCGCCCTCAGAATTCCGCCCCAGCAGAATGTCTTCCGCTGCAGCGCAATAATAGAGTTGTCACCGCTTTTACTGGTTCCCTAGGTTGTGCAAGTTTTGCTCCTGTTTAATTCATTTTTAGCCACTCTCTTCAATTTTGACTCAAAACCTGTAATTTAAGCACCTTGCATTAGTTTTCGAAAGTACCTTAGTGCATTTTTGCCTCAAAACCTAAGCAAAAGAGAGTAAATAGTAGGTAAAAATCCCTAGTTATTAGGAGTCTAAAAGTCGTGTCTAGTAGAGTCTTGTTTATGGGTGTGTTATGCACCATACTTATAAGAAGGAGGCTACAAGGCATTTATGACTGTCACTCTTTCTTCTTACTCTAGATCGCGTGGTAGAGCTCACTTATAAGAATTCAAATTCCGAACTTCTATTTTATTCGTAATAAGAGGATGGTGCCTATTCAGAAAGACAATCGATAATCGATATAGCTGTGGAAGTGTTGAGTTAGAGGAACTCGATTTTGCATCTTGATTATGATGAGTAAATGTGAGGTCTTCAGCAGATCATGTGTGTACTAAATGGTGTACGGTTCTTGATAATGAGCTTTTCGGAAAGAATACTTTTCCACTCTTACGGTAAAAAGGAATAACCGAACTGGAAGTTATACACAAGTTGTAGCAATTAAAAGAAGCAAGGTGAAGAAGGGTACGAGGTACCTAGTTAATAAAGATTATCATTATTTACCATTCAGGAAGGGAGACATAAGCATTTTGAATTACCTTCAACAATAATAGATGTACGTACAATCGGCCACACCTATCTTAGTCATGCCCTATGGGAGCTAACAAATATGGTTTAAGAGAAGGACAGGATAGCAGGATCCGGCTAGGGTTAGAGTAACCCAAAATGGTGAATGGATTATTTGCGTTAGTTGACATTTCCGAAGAATATTGCAAATGTGCTAATAGATCTCCTTGTGAGACACCTAGATGGTGCACTTTAAAATAGTACAGCTGGATTTGAGTACTACAAAGATAGGTACCAGAAGCCTTGAAGGGATAAATATTACCTTAGTGTGTCTCGCGTCCCTAGTACAGCGAGAATATTAAGCAACCCGAAGAGCCACTGGATGGAGCAAGGGGGGGGGGGGGGGGGGGGGGGGGGGGGCTAAAAGCAAAAGAATGTCTTGTTCGAATTTTCAAAACAAAGTGATAGCCATAAATGTTAGCGGGAAATAAGAAAAGAGTTAATGAAGCATTATGAGTAAGATATGATACATGGATGTCAACGGTAGATCAATAGATAATAGTGTTACAGAATCTATAGTCAAGTGAAAGAAGAGACGAGAGGTGACAGGCCTTAGGACAACAAAAGAGTATAGGCCATACAGTCATGCCCTCATTTTGAGAAATAAGTTCGCAACTCTAGCGTGATTACCGGAAGGAAAACTAAAACCCCGGAATAATAGAAATCAGTATGGGTTGGTGAACAAGATAAACTAAACATGAATTAGGGACTGAGTGATCTGATAATAGTTGGCATCACGAAAATTTCAGAGATTGCATTCTGGTGATAATAGAATGGACGACAAAAGAATACACTTAAAAGGCCATTCAGGAAAACGCTTCCCTAAAGCAAGCAATGTAAGTAAAGTTAAGCTTAAGGGACTGTATGTGCCAGTTACACTAAGTGTCACCCTCGCGAGTGAGGAAATTTATTATCCTTGGTATAGAAGGATTACCGCGAGGCGAGTAAGGGTCATTGATAATATGAAAAGACGCCAAACATGAAGAGGTAAAACACCTATACGTAGATTATCATAGCACTAAATCTTAGTACTCCCCTGGGGGGGGGGGGAATAGAGTGACATGATATTAAATCAGAATTAAGTGGTTCTAGTAACTATAGAATGGGAAAGAAAGAATGTGATGAAAATGAGAAAGAGATGAAATTTCACTCATTCAAACCCTACAGATATGCTACAATTCCAGAACATTATGCAAACACGACGTCAAGGAAAGGAAGTAAGGGTTCCTGCCTGGGATGTTATTGATAAATAAGGAGCCAGTGCGAGAGGTAAGTTAAGACAGAAAATAACCCAAGAAAGATTATGCAGAATATTGACATGAGAATGGGCCAATGGGTAGATAGTAGTTGATTCAGGAAGAGCCTAGTTATGGCTAGATAAGAGGATACAGACAAATCAATAAACCGTGCAACATAAACAAAGTGAACCCCAACATGAGGAATTCAACCTCGCAGTAATGACATTATAATACTTGAGATATATTCATATAGGAGTTGGGGAAGTTAAAAAGGTACGGTATGAGTGTTACGGAAATAACAGAGAGTGACACTAGGAAGATAGTCAAAATATCAGTTAAGAAGAAACTCTACAAGCACAAGGACGTGGAAGTAAGTAACTACGGGTAAGTATAGGCAAGGAAGGACATCAGAAGGTCCATCGAGTACACAATATAATAAGCTCACAGCTTTACAAGAGTCAGAGGTGTATTGGTAAAAAAGAGTTTCACATATAAGATGATTCTTGGCAACTCAGCCAGCTACGTGGATCAAGGAAAATATGACAGCTTGATATGATTCTATAAAGAGGTACGGAACAGAGAGGTGCAGATCAATAAACCTATGGGATAATCAGCTACGGGAAACCCAACCTAATTGAGACAAAGAAGAGATACAGTCAAAATAAATCCGGACAGAGCTACGGGAAGATTCAGAGATCCTCAATTAATGACTCATACGTTACACAACCTTCACACGACAGTTAAGGTTACTCCTTGTAACGTCCCATTAATGTAATAATTAGTCATTAATGAGCGATCATTGTGAGAGGCAGGCATTATATTAAGAAATTCACTATATAAGGTAAGAAAATATAACTTGTAAAGGACATCTGAACGACTAAGGCAATACACTTTATTTTTTGAGCATCTTATTATCGTCATTTACTGATTCCTCTTTACTTAATGTTATCTCTTTGATTATCAGTAACTCGTGTTCATCCTAAAAATAGCTTTGGTCAAAGGATCTAATTCTTTGGTTAAACAAATTGGTTCCGTTACCGGGAATATGATAATCTTTGTTTGTTTTTCAATCGATATCCTCTAAACTATGTCGAACTCCAACGGCAACAACCAACAGAGAGATAGGATTCCATCACCTCTTCCATACCCAAGAGGTTCAAGGGAAAATTCCCAAGAGAGATCCAACAACAACAACGATAACAACAACAATGATCAAACAGTAGAACAAGATCGTATAAAGCAGATGATTACAGAGTATGTGAGTCAAGCTTTGCAAGAATTTGCAAGGGGATTACCAGAGGCATCACCTACATCACTGACACCACCTCCTAATAACACGATTACTGTGGAAAATCCTCAGTATGGGTTGGTAAAATCAGCAAGGGATGACACTCTTAACAAGTCTCTCGAAACGAGACCAAGTATGACTAATAACCCTGAATTATAAAATTTACTACTAACCTTGCAAAAATAGGTAAAGGAACAAAACGATCGAATCGAGCAAATTCCTGGAGTAGCACCTGTTATCAAGGGCATTGATGTTGATAGATATTCTCAACAACCTTGGAAGCCAAGTGCAACACCCTGCTTATACCCAAGAAATTTAAAATGCCTGACGTTCCTAAGTATGACGGAACTGACCCACGCGACCATGTGACTGATTTTACCACCGGAGTAAAGGGCAACAACTTAACGAAACAAGAGATTGAATCAATCCTTGTCAAAAAGTTCGGAGAAACACTTACCAAAGGATCCCTAACTTGGTATTCTCTTCTCCCTGAAAATTCTATTGATTCTTTTGCTGAGCTTGCAGATTCTTTCATAAAAGCACACTCTGGTGCACAAAAAGTCGAGAAAAGAATGGAAGACATATTTAAAATAAAGCAAGGAGACACGGAACTACTCCGTGAAATTGTAGACAGGTTCCAGCGAGAAAGAATGCAATTACCCATGGTACCTGATAATTGGGCAGCCATGGCATTCGCGAGTAATCTAAACGACAAAAGCTCAGAAGCCACGAGGAGACTCAAAGAAAAATTGAGGGAATTCCCAGCTACAACGTGTAATGATGTATATAACAGGTACAGTATTGAACTTCGAATAGAAGAAGATATCATTGCTCGTTCGAAAGATGAAAATCATTCCAGATCCAGGCGATCCGAATTAGACAAGAGATCAGGTAAAAATAGGTACGACCCTTACCTAGGACCATTGGGACGTGAAACTCGCCCCTGGTTTGAAAATACTAGGTCAAATTATTGACCATCAAGCAAGGATGTAGGCTCATCCTCATCTAGATCCAGAAAGGATTGGGATGAACGACCTAGAGGTAATGCACGAATCAGGGATCATACCTTTAATGTAAGTACTCCTAAACTTGTTTCGATATTAAGAAATATGGGAGATAAGGTTAAATGGCCCAAAGAAATGCGGTCAAACCCAAATAAAAGGAACCCTGATTTCTGGTGTGAATTCTATAATGATCATGGACACAGGACTGTAGATTGCAGATTTTTACAAGGAGAAATAGAACAATTATTGAAACAGGGATATTTAATAGAATTGTTTAGTGATAAAGGTAAACAGGCATATATGAAGAACAGGAAGGAGCCCCCGAAGCCTCCATCTCAAAAAAGAGCTGCCAACGTGATACATGGAGGAGAGGAAGTGAACAGAATAGTTTGCAAATTAGCCTCGAAGGTCACAATTACCCACGGAAAGCAGGTTCGAGAACATCCATATGAAGATAATATAACCTTTAACGATGCAGATTTTGGCGGACTAATGCTCCCCCACAACGATGCTCTAGTAATATCCTTACTCATTCATTACACTAACGTTAAAAGGGTGTTGATTGATCCAGGTAGTTCAGTCAATATCATTTTGCTAAGAGTCGTGGAAGAAATGGTCATGGGAAATCAGGTGATCCCAAAGGCACGAGCCATATCAGGGTTCGATAACTCAACAGTGATAACTAGAGGAGAGATTGAACTTAGCACTTACGCTGAGGGAGTAACTAAGAACACCAAATTCCAGGTCATTGATACTGACATGGCTTATAACGTGATTATGGGAAGGCCCTGGATCCACGACATGAAAGCAGTACCATCCACATTACACCAGATAATTAAGTTTCCCTCAAATTGGGGAATCAGACAGATTAGAGGCGATCAACAAACCTCCAGAAATATAAATTACGTGGCACATTATAACAAAAAAGTAGATACACAAGAACCAGAAGATAGAGAAATCTTCTAGAGCGATATCACCGGCCAAATAGGTATGGAAAAAGTTACTGACCAAACAGGTACAAAAGAAGTGAACGTTAGAAGAAGATACGGAAGGAGATACTCACAAGAAGGTGAATCCAATCACCACGGAAGATGCATTGGACCACACAGATGTAGATTCCATACTGGACGTCATTCATGAACCAGATGAAGACGAACACATCAAAACAACTACGAAAGAGCAAGAAGTTGTTCCGTTGTTTGAACAAAAACCTGAAAAGAAGGTGTATGTAGGCACGAGGCTGAGCTCCGGTCGAAAGGGTAAGTTAATTGACTATTTAAAGGCTAACGCAGATTGCTTTGCGTGGTCCCACTCAGATATGACAAGTATCCCACCAGAAGTGCTGACTCATAAACTAAATGAACATCCATCCTTCATACCTGTTAAGCAGAAGAAAAGAAAGCAAGGACCATCCAAGAACCAAGTGATTGACGAAGAGGTACAGAAACTCTTGAAAATTGGTTCGATACGAGAGGTAGCGTACCCTAATTGGTTAGCTAACACTGTGGTAGTACCTAAAAAGAATGGAAAATGGAGAGTATGAGTAGATTATACAGATTTAAATAAAGCATGCCCCAAAGATTCATTCCCACTACCACATATAGATCAAATGATTGATGCCACCGCAGGTCATGAATTATTAAGCTTTCTAGATGCATATTCTTGTTACAATCAGATTAAAATGGATCCCTCAGAGGAGGAAAAAACCTCCTTTATTACAAACAGGGGGACTTATTGTTATAAAGTCATGCCTTTTGGCTTAAAAACGCTAGAGCCACCCATCAAAGGCTAGTGACCAAGATGTTCCAGGAACATCTGGGAAAAACGATGGAAGTTTACATTGATGACATGCTGGTAAAATCAACACAGGCGGAAGACCATTTCCAGCATCTTTCTACTACTTTTGACATTTTACGTATGATAATATGAAGCTAAATCTAGAAAAATGCGCTTTTGGTGTACAATCAGGTAAATTTTTGGGTTTCCTTGTATCAAACAGGGGAATAGAGGTAAATCCTGCTCAAATTAAAGCTATAGAAGAAATACCTGATATACTAACAAATAAAAAAGAAGTTCAAAGACTAACGGGAAGAATCGCAGCTTTGGGAAGATTTATTTCCAGGTCTTCCGAAAAACGTTTTAAATTCTTTTCAGTCCTCAAAAAGCAGAATCAATTCGAATGGACTGAAGAATGTCAACAGGCCCTCAAGAATCTGAAGGCTTATCTATCAAAAACCCCGTTGCTATCAAAGCCAAAAGAAGGGGAGAGATTGTACATCTACCTAGCTACCTGAGAAATTATTGTAAGTGCAGTATTGGTAAGCGAAGATAAAGGTAAACAATATCCTATTTATTATGCAAGTAAAACTTTACTAGATGCTGAAACTAGATATCCACATCTAGAAAAGTTAGCATTAGCTTTAATAATGGCATCTAGAAAATTACGACCATATTTTCAATGTCATCCAATCATTGTTGTGACTTCATATCCTTTAAGAAATATTTTGCATAAACAAGAACTGTCAGGAAGATTAGCCAAGTGGGCCACAGAATTAAGTGAGCATGAAATAATTTATCAGCTTAGGACTGCAATTAAGTCTCAAATATTAGCTGATTTTGTTGCTGACTTTAGTAATAGCATTGTCCTTGAAGTGGAAAAAGAGTTACAACTCTTTAATGGTGTTAATCCGGGTCTATGGACCCTATTTACCGATGGCTCTTCCAATGTAAAAGGAGTCGGCTTAGGCATAGTCTTAATATCACCCACAGGTTAAAAGACACGGCAGGCTATCAAATGTTATCCTATAACTAACAATGAAGCAGAGTATGAAGTTGTTATTGCATGACTAGAACTCGCACAAGAACTCTCAATCGAGAAAATAGTAATCAATAGTGACTCCCAACTGGTAGTAAATCAGATGCAGGGGATTTACATCGCTCGAAAGAATCGAATGTAACAGTATATGGAAAAGGCACGAGAGCTCGTGAGGCAATTTAAAATATGGAAGGTAATACAATTACCTAGAGAGGAAAATGTAGAGGCAGATGCATTAGCTAACCTCGCAGCAGTCACGGAAGTAACAAACAAAGACAATGCAATTGTCGTTCATCTATTCCATTCAGCGATCGACCAGGACAGGAATGAGGTAACTTTCAACAATTCAACCTGGGATTGGAGAAACGAAATTCTTAATTTTTTGCAGAATGGCACCGTACCTGAAGACAAGAAAACAGCTCAAGCACTTCGCCGTAAAGATGCATGGTACTGCCTTATTCGCAATTCATTATATCGCAAGATGTTCGTAGGGCCCTAGCTAAATGCCTCGGACCTAATCAAATGAAGTTCGTGATGAAAGAAGTCCATGAGGGATACTGTGGAAATCATTCAGGAGCGAGATCCTTGGTAAAAACCTTAATCAGAGCTGGGTACTACTGGCCCAAGATGGAAAAAGAAGCCGAGAACTTCGTATCTAAATACGACAGGTGCCAAAGGTTCGCCAATAACATGCACCGACCAGCGGAATTATTGCATCCAATTATATCCCCATGGCCCTTCATGAAATGGGGTATGGACATAGTGGGACCTCTTCCCCCAGCCAAAGGACAGGTACGGTTTCTACTCGTATTAACCGACTATTTTACAAAAGGGGTAGAGGCAGAAGAATTCAAACAGGTGCGAGAAAAGGAAGTTAAAATCTTCTTGTGGAGAAACATAATATGCCACTTTGGTATACCAATGGAGATCATGTGTGATAATGGCCCATAATTCATAGGCTCACAAATCACAAAATTCTTCGAAAGTTGGAAAATCAAACGGATCACTTCAACGCCATACCACCCCATGGCTAATGGTCAAGCAGAATCGAAAAATAAAATCATCATCAACAACCTGAAGAAGCAGCTAGATAAAGCCAAAGGAAATTGGCCTGATGAGTTACTAGCGGTACTATGGGCATACAAAACAACTTCAAAAATAGCCACGGGAGAAACTTCGATCGCACTTGTCCATGGCTCAGAAGCCTTAATACCTGTGGAAATTGGTGAACCAAGCATAAGGTTTATAACAACCACGGAGGAAGCAAACGGTGATGAATTTAGGACTAATCTAGATCTTCTTGAAACACGAAGGGAGGCAGTGCTAATACGGATGGCAGCTCAAAAGCAAATCATAGAGCGTTATTACAACCGTATAGCTCATCTCAGATACTTCAAAATTGGGGACTTCGTCCTCAAAAAGTCTTTCAATCAACGAAAGAAGCAGGCGCAGGAAAGTTAAATCCAAATTGGGAAGGACCCTACAAAGTCCGAGGCATAGCTGGGAAGGGCGCCTACGAGCTGGAAGCCATGGACGGCAGAATCCTACCGAGAAGCTGGAATGCCATCCACTTGAAGAAGTACTACTTCTAAGGAAAAGAAGTACCCCCGGTCAAGTATCACATGTTCGATTGTATTTTGAACATTTAATTTTACTAACTTTTTTAGATGATAGGCATAAAGCTAACCCATCACCAGATGATAATATTAGACCTGCAAAGACGCGAGGAAGTAAAACAATTCCCGGTCTAGGGTTACACTTTCTGATGGACATTTTAAAGGGTTAAGCAGTCATCATCAAAAAACTATATACCTTCTAGGCCCGCACGTTTTTCCTTTTCAGGAAAAGGACCACAAGGAAGGAATAGTCAAGTGCTCAAGATTTCATTCTTCAAAGCTCAAACACTTGGGGGACTATACAGTATGGAAGGCTAAGACGAAGCAAAGAAGACTATCAGAAAGTCAAAGCTCGAGCCTGAAGATCCATCTACCCAACAAGTCAAGTGATACGAGCAGAATCGAAAGAGCTAAAGACTCAAATGCAAAGCCTAATTCGAAAAACCCATCTACCGAACAAGTCAAGTGATACGAGCAGAATCGAAAGAGCTGAAGACTCAAATGCAAAGCCTAATTCAAAAACCTTCGGGTTGAAAGGCAAAAATATTAGCCACGAGGAAGAAATGCACATCTTTGTACTTATTCAAAATTGTTGTAACCAAAAAACAGTTAGGGGTAAAATATCATCATCGTTGTACTCATTCAAAAACTATTGTTATTAAAAATAGTTACGAAATCTTTGTACACATATAGAAAACTGTTATCAAATAAAACAGTTACGGATGAAAGATCAAAATCCTTGTATTTGTTCAGAAAACTGTTATCAAATAAAATAGTTACGGATGTAAAAGCATTTCCCTCGTACTTATTAAAAACTGTTATCAACAAAAACAGTTGCGGGTGAAACCCCAAATCTTTATAAAAACTGTTACTAACAAAAAACAGTTGTTCCCTTGTATTAACTCGAAAAAACTGTTACGTATGAAAAACAGTTACGAAATACAAGTGTATATCAAATCTGTTAAATAAAAAGAGTTGCAACATGAGTTTTAGACGATGATCGAACACATGTAAAATGTCGTGGAAGTTCAAACAAAAAACTTTCCTCAGAAACATTCCTAAACATGTGAAAAATTCCTATCACTCTATTACATTATTACACCATTATGAAGTTGAGAGGTCTTCTTCATTAAGTATCAATCATAAATGGCCCTCTTTCATAAACAAAGCCTACTACAAAAAGGCTCACATTTTATATACAACACTATGCCTACTATGAAAAGGTGCGAGTGATTTCAGCATCTTCATTCAAAAACTCAGAGGTAAAACAAAAACCTCAAAAATTAAAACATGCAAAAGACTTAAGAGTGAAACAAAAACTCAAATAAAAAAGGTCATACTTGCATATATTCAAAAAGAGCGACTAAGTAAGAATTAAGTACTAACTGGTACTTAGCCGCATATAATTTATACATTAAGGTTCCCCTAAGTTGTCATTTGGGGACTTTAAAAGATCCAAGTTTACCCCCGATGGAGCTGGGGGTAACCACCAATAAAAAAAAGGGGTGAATCAACAACTTAGACTTCTTGAGGAGGAGGAGTGACTTCTTCACGGGCGGCAGGAACATGAGAAACTTGAGATGAAGAGGTGTGAGCATCAGGAGTCTCATCTTCAGGTGTAGATAAATTCTGATCTTGTTGAACCTTCTCCATGGCTTCCTTGATCTTAGCAAATTTAGCATCAAGATCAAACTCTTCCCGACTCATTTCCGTCAATGTGTCGAGGCGAGAATTCATGTATGCCCAACTAACATCGACAAAAGTCCCCTCTTCGAGAGCATCATAATCTCTCTCACATACCTCAAGCTCAGCTCTTAGCCCGTCCTTTTCAGCTTCATGGGCAGCCCTCAAAGGAACAATCGACTCCTCCAGAGATTGAACTTTATCTAAAGCATTGCGAAGATCCTCCTGAGTCCGGGTGAGTGACTGAACAAGCTCGCTTGAGTATTCCTCCTTCTGCCCCAGCAAATCTTTCAAGTTCCTAACTTCTTCTGAGGCACGGGATAATTGCTCAGCAAACGAAGACTCAAGAATGCTCTTGTCTTTGTCCTCTTGGTTAGAAGAAGCCTCCTCCACTGCCAATTCCGCAGACACGACTCTCAACTACTGCTCCAAGGTACACTTCTGTTCTTCTAAGGCTTCCATGTCGAGCCTCAAGCTTTCATATTGCCCCTTCCAATTCCCTGCTTCAGCATGCCACTCATTTAGCTCTTGCTCAGTGTTAGAAATCCTCTTCATAAGTTCTATGCCTATAAGATTGGTCTACAAAAAAGGAAATCAATTAGATATGATAGATTTCATGTACAAAAATGAAATGAGAGACAACGCATTTTACCTTCAAAGAGGAATGAACAACTTTGTTAGCCCATGTAAGGGTGCTATGGCTATCAAGCTTAGTCCTCTCTGTTGGGCCAATCAAAGGCTTCAACCAGACTTCGGGTTGGCCAAATTTCTTAAAAAGGCTTCCATAAGCCGGATTGCCTCATCTCCCTGCTGGAAGACCCTACTTCTCTAACAGGAGGAGGCACGGAAGCAGGCTGAGGTAAAGGAGCCACGGATAATGAAAATTGTGGAGCAGAAGAAGTAATAGGCATGGAAACTTGAGGGAGTGAAAGAGCCACGGGCAAGGAATCAATGGGAGCAGTAATAGCCAAGGGAGCGGAGGAGATAGCAGGGGCAGACGAAAGAGCTTCTCTGAAAGAAGCGGGAAAGACAGCCAAAGGGACTTCATCAATAGCGGGGCCAAAACCTTCGTGGAACAAATTATCCACAAACTCATGTACGGGAGAGGAAGAAGCATCGTTAGAAGTAGAGGGTATGACTTCAGGCACGGAAGCAACAACCACGGGTGAAGACTCATCGTCCGAAATCACCCTCCTTCTTCGTGACCTGTGCACCAAAGTGCCCTCCTCTTCTTCTTCTTCTTCTAAAGTTCGAGACTCACTAACCTTCCTCTTCGAGGAAGAAGAACCAGCAATAATCTCTTGGTTCTGAGCCAGAGACATTTTCGAAATGGACGCAGCAGACACCCCACGAGCGGGAAACCCTGTCAAAAAGGAAAAAGGTTAAAAGAAATAGGAAAAGAGGCTCGAGTAAGAAAAGGAGTGGAAACCAAAGCTTCACTTACCGTGGGTCTTTACTTTCCAGTCGTACTTCCCAGAGAAGTACTTCCAAGACCTTTCTTCTAAGGGAGAAACTGACAATAATTTTTCTACCCAATCACGGATAGCAGAGACATTCTTAACAGTACTCATGATTGCTGAAAGAAGAAGAAACAGATACGGTGGTAAAACACTTCAGTCAAAAAGAAGAAAAATAACAAATGTGAGCTAAAATGTACTCACGTGCACAATTCCACTTCTCAGGAAAGGGAAGATTTTCCTTGCCCACTAAACCAGCAGTGGGCACAGAAACATACCGAAGGTACTAACCTCTATCCTTATCGTCTCCAGGGGTTACCAACACTCTTTTACTCCTAGCAGCCAGAGTAAAAATCCCTTGACAAAATAAAGTAGGAGAACAAAGATGAATAAGATGGTTAAAAGTAAAAGGAACCGAGGCTGAAGTAGCTAAGCGTCTGATACACGCAACAACCCGCCACACAGGAGGACCAACCTGTCCTAAACAAATTCTGAAGAAACAGAAGAAGTCAATGATGACTGGATCGATAAGAGGTCTAAATCCTAAAGTAAAGGGGTACGTATAAACAAAAGAATACCCCGTCTTGTAAGACGTTATTCTTTGATTGCTATTCGCAATATAGACAGGGAAATCAGATCTCTCAAAACATTCCCCGCGAATAAGGGAAATCTGACCTTTAGTGATAAGGGTAGGGTACCTATCAGCACTATCTAGAGATAACGACTGATTTACAAGAACTTGACTATCCTTAGTAAAGTGAATTCAGCAGGTATAATTTCGTCTACTCAAGGTTCGCATAAAGGCCCATGATGATCTCTGCCCCTAGAGGAAGAACTTGAAGCCCTAGCTCTTGAAGAAACTAAAGACCTAGCAGATGGAGGAGAAGTAATCGAGGAAGAAGAAGAGCCTCTCGAAGGAGTAACAACTAAGCTCCTTAATCTACCACCTCTCTGGCTCCGGGTTGGAGAAGAAGAAGGGGTTAATCCTTCAACATCTATAACTCTATCAGGTTGGTTAGAGGACGATATACTTACGAAGACAAGAAGGAATTCTTTACAAGTAAAAGAGACAAATTATAAAGCGTTTCATGAAAGTAAATAAAAGAAGAAGAGGTATTTATACTTGAAGATAACCGTCAAACTTGGAAAAAAAATGATGAGAAAAGTCATAATTGAAGGTGTCACTTCGTGACTGACGCAGCCGCAAAAAGCCCTAAAAGGCGCTGAGTAACTACAGAACCAATCCGGAAGGGACACGTGGTTTGAGCATTATATTGAAGTGACAAACGATACCTATGTTCAGAAAAGGATACAATGTTTCGAGATAAAGCGGCGGCAAAATATTCCTGCCATAAATGCGTATCCACTTACCAAATATTAATCAATAAATAAATGGTAAGTGGGGGGACTATTTGTATTGGTAAAAAAGATTTTCACACGTAAGATGATTCTTGACAACTCAGCCAGCTACGTGGATCAAGGAAAATATGACAGCTGGATATGATTATGTAAAGAGGTACGGAACAGAGAGGTACGAATCAATAAACCTATGGGATAATCAGCTACGGGAAATCCAACCTAATAGAGACGAAGAAGAGACACATTTAGAATAAATCCGGACAGAGCTATGGGCAGATTCGGAGATCCTCAATTAATAACTCACACGTTACACAACCTTCACGCGACAGTTATGGTTACTCCTTGTAACGTCCCATTAATGTAATAATTAGTCATTAATGAGCGATCATTGTGAGAGGCAGACGTTATATTAAGAAATTCCCTATATAAGGGGAGAAAATATAACTTGTAAAGGACATCTGAACGACTAAGGCAATACACTTTATTTTCTGAGCATCTTATTATCGTCATTTACTGATTTCTCTTTACTTAATGTTATTTCATTCATTATCAGTAACCCGTGTTCATCCTAAAAATAGCTTCTTTGGTTAAGCCAGAGGGTCTTCCCTAAGTACTACAATGAAAGACTAGCTAAGGAAAATAAAGAAGAAGGCTTCAACCTAAATTCAGTGACCTAAAGAGGAAATGGTCTTGTAACAACTGTTTCACAACAACATTGAACGTCCTCCATAATAAAGAGGAACCTATCGAGGCTAATGGATGGGAACTAAAATCAAAAGTAATACTCGAGATCATATGAAGTTGCTCGAAAATTTCGGCATGCGTGGGAACTAAGACAAGCTAAGTAGGCACGCAACAAGGAGGCAGAAAGACCAGGGAAAGTAATAGCTTACGTTTAAAAGAAGATGAGGAGGAACGGAAGGAATTATTCGATCAATGATCCCGAATTAGTTACGTTAGAGGCATACTTAAAAGTTCAGATAAGCCATGCAGCATATATGTGGACAATCATACAGTCGTAGAAGACTTCGATATAAGTTAAAACAAAGAATTGAGTCCAGTTGATAGACAAAGGATTGAATTGTTAGAAGATTGTATCCTGAACATTCCATAGCGTCCATGAAAGTACTAAAGCAATACCAACGTGATTATCGGACCCGGAAAACTGTAGAAATCGTGATTGAGAATATTGCAGAATTAATCTTAATATCAAAGGAACAATAGAGATAGTACAACAACTATATTTTATAACGGCTCTACTGTAACGACCCGACCGGTCATTTTGAAATTTAACGCATCATTTAGCGGTTGGAGGCTCATGAGAAACTCTATTTAAGGTATTATAACTAGTAGGCGTGGTCGAAATTGAATTTTGGGAAGTTCATAGTCGATTTGGAAAGAGAATTCTCATTGCGGAAGCTTTAAGTTGGAAGAATTGGTTAAGTGGTGATTTTTGAGTAAACGACCTTGGAGTCGGGATTTGAAGGTTTCTCCAGATTTGTATGATGATTTCGGACTTGGGCGTATGTCCGGATCGAGTATTGGATGACCCGAGAGCATTTCAGCGCATTTAGTGGAAATCAGCATTTTAGAGGAAATTTCATAAGTCTGGGTTGAAGTGAATTTCAGTGTTATTGATGACTGTTTGGGATTCCGAGTTTGGGAATAGCTCTGTATGGTGATTATGGTGTTGGGAGCGCGATCGGAAGTAAATTTGGAGGTCCGTAGGTATATTTGGAGTCGTTTGGCTAAAGTTAGAAATTTGAAGGTTTTTAAGAAGTCTGTCCGGAAGTGGAAATTTTGATATCGGAGACGGATTGTGATTCCGAAAGGTAGAGTAGGCCATAATATTGAATGTGACTTGTGTGCAAAATTTGAGGTTAATCGGACGTGATTTGATAGGTTTCGATATCGAATGTAGAAGTTGGAAATTATAAAGTTCATTAAGCTTGAATTGGAGTGTGATTCATTGTTTCGATGTTATTTAATGTGATTTGAGGCCTCTAGAAGATCCGCATTATGTTTTGGATCAGGTTAATGTGATTGGACGGGGTCCCAGGGGCCTCGGGTGGATTCCGGGTGGTTAAATGATCAAATTTGAATTTGAGGAGGAGCTGAAGCTGCTGGTGTCTGGTGTGACTGCACCTGCGAGGCTTTGGCCGCATGTGCGGCTTTGGCATCGAAGATGCGGGATTTGGATGGCTTGGATGGGGGCGCAGGTGCGAGGCTATTTCCGCACCTGCGAAGCCACAGATGCGGATAAGAGAGCGGAGGTGCGGAACCCGGCTGGAAAGAAGAAAGCCGCAGGTGCGGGTGCTTGGGCGCACCTGCGGGCGCGCAGGTGCGGAACTAGGCTGGAAAGAAGGAAGCCGCATGTGCGGGTGCTTATGCGCACCTGCGGGCGCGCAGGTGCGGGCGAGGCTACCGCAGGTGTAGAAGGACTAGATGCAGTGTGCTCTTTTTAAACGGGAAATTTGCCATTTTTCCTCCCATTTTCATTTGGTGTGGGCGATTTTGGAGAGCTTCAAGGGGATATTTTCTTCAAGCATCACAAGGTAACTTATTTCCACTCATTTCAAGTTAAATACACGAATTAGACACAGATTAGAGAAGAATATTTGTAGAAATTTGGGTTTTTGAGGGGAAGACCTAGAATGTGTATTTTTGGATTGTTACCACGAATTTGGGCATGAAATTGAGAGTTAATTGTATATTTGAGTTAGTGAAGCTATGGGTAAAGTTTATCTTTGAAACATTTCAGAATCCGGGCACGTGGGGTCGAGGGTAATTTTGTCAACTTTCCGAGCAGAGTTGGAAATTTATATAAATTGAATTGTTACAAGTATTAGAATATATTTTCATTGGTTTGACCATTATTTGGCTAGCTTTGGAGCGTTGGGCATTGATTTGAGTCATCGGAAGGGCTTCGGAGCGAGATAAGTCTCCTTTCTAACCTTGTGAGGGGGAATTGGCCCCATAGGTGAACTAATTAAATATGTGCAACTAATTGTGGGGGGCTACGTATGCACGAGGTGATGGGAGTCCGTGCGTAGCTACTATTATGCTTATGTCCGGGTAGCCTAGGACCCACAACATGCTCTATTTGTGGTACTTGTAACCTTATTGATGAAATTAAAAATGATTAAACCTTATCGAACTTGGAAAATGAATTTCCAGAAAAGATTTAAATACTATCTTTATGACCATCAAAAATGAATTTTATCACTTCCTTGGATAATTGTTTTCCTGAAAAAATGTGAATTTATTGTTTGAATGCATGTATATACGAGTACCCGAGTCGCAGGTAAGATGCGCGAGTGGGGTAACTTTATTATTTATATATGACCGTATCACATGATCGATTCACGAGTGGGGTAATAGATGCATCTATGGTTCGAGACGTACAACCCTTCAGCGGTGCACAATTTACATTTATCGTTGGTTCGAGTCGTTCAACTCTCGGCATTAGTTGTGCATGATATTTGCTGAGTACTTTCTGTGATTTTAATTTTTTACTGGCCTTGAATTATAAGTTGTCAACTAAAAATGACGAAGATTTAAAATTTGTAAATGTGGAAGAAGTTGTTGTTTACTATCTTTATTTATTAATTACCTATGATATCCATGCGTAGTGTCATCCTTGACTAGATTAAATTGATCTCTAGCAAGTGTCAAATTCGTCCTCTTGTCACTACCTCTTCGAGGTTAGGCGGGATACTTAATGACTACACGTTGTTTTCGTACTCATACTACACTTGATGTGCATTTTGTTGCACAGGTACATGTATATCTAGTGGACCCGCTTGCCGTCGTGGCATGGTTGATATGGGGATTTAGACGAGCTGCACCATTCCGAGATGACCCGTAACCAGCAGAGTCTCCCTTAGATGTATTGCACTGTATTTTAAATTCTTTGTCCAATTTGTACTCCGGACAATTATTGTATTACATGTGTACTTCTTAGAAATTGCTCATGCACTTGTGACACCAGTTCTGGAATGATTGGTATGTATTTTTTAAATGAATTATTAAAATATCGATAGTTACTTAGTAAATGTTATTATATAATGAAATGAAAAGTAATGATTTCAAAACACTAAAATACAAATTTAATTTAACTATTTTGTGTTAGGCTTGCCCGACAGTGGTGTCCGGTGCCATCACAACCTTAATGGATTTTGGGTCGTGATAACGTGGTATCAGAGCACTAGGTTCCCTTAGGTCTCACGATTCATGAGCAAGTCTAGTAAAGTCTTGCAGATCGGTACGGAGATGTTTGTACTTATCTTTGAGAGGCTACAGGGCTGTTAGGAGAACTTCCCTTCTTGATTCCTTATCGTGCAGTTTGATTTCCATTGAGGCTTATGCCTAAATTTCTTCCTACTCAATCTTACGCGTCGTGAAGCGCTTGCTATGAATCGAGAATTTGAGGAATCGTAATGGTACTACAGATATGGTGCGTGATATTTTTCCCTACATAGTTGGTTGGGGCTACTTCCGTCGCTCTGCGGGAGGATATTATGTTATTTCAACTCAGTAGTTGTGTTTATGAGAGCTTTGAAGCTATGCTCAGGTCGTTATGATGCTTATGATTGGTTTTCGCACGGTACTGATATGATGGTAGGAGCTTGCCTCTGTGTCGGGGAAATTAATGACTTGAAAGGAGGTCTTCTCAGAGCGTGATTTCGAGATTTCAGTATTTTATTTCCGGCAGAGGAAAGACAATTGGATTATAAATGATCAGGTTCGGGTTGATAGAGTAATGAGACTGGATGTTTTGAGGTGGAATATTTATCGGTGATGTGATATCGTTGTCTTTGACCGAATAGAATGTGTTAAGTTCGGGTCAGAGTATTGTGAAGTAGTATTGAAGAAGCGGCTGTCAGAGATCGTGGTGTGCGGTGGTTCTGGATTGAATAGGTATTTCTAATGTAGGCGGCTCGAGAAAGATGATCTTCGGAAGGGTTAAAGTTGTGGTGATCTGCTGGTTTAAGTGCTACAGAGGATGAAATTGAATTGAGGCAACAACTGGGCGGCATACGATGGAGGAAGATATGTGAGAAGTGCTAGGTAGTGGTTCCATTTCGAGGAGGCCAAGAGTAAGAAGCGGAAGTCGAGCAGTTGCATGAAGGGGGTGAGTTCGACCAAAGTGGGAGAGTGGCAGCGTAGCATATGAGTCCGGTGGTAAGAGAGATGCCCGCCTAGAGGAGAAGCTTGGAGTGATTTAAGAATTTTAGTTTACGGTGGTTGGGTCCACGGGCTTAAATTGAAATGCTGGTTATTACGGTAGAAGATTGGATGCAACGGAGAAGGGGGGTTGTTTGACTTGAAGAAGGATGTAATATAGTGGTGAATTGGAAGATATTGTCGCGCATTTAGTTGATGTCCATAAAGAGTGAACGGACTGGTGCAGTTGGTAAATGAGAATGGGATTAGGATGGAGTATCGAGGTCGTAGTGATTGTTCCCCGTGTAGCAACGTTGGAGGATGTCGCCATGCAATTTCCACATGTGGGTTATCTCCTACGAATAGGTCAACGGTCGTGTGGTTGGCAAGGTTTTTGCGAGGAATTCTATTGGCTATCCAGTAAGAGGTCGAATATGCGAATGATGCTAGAGATACGGAGTGTTCATGAAATGCTAACAGAAGGATTTAGAGGAGTTTGACGGGTTGGTTGTGCAAGATCATGTCAACAATGAAGAAAGGATTTTGGTGGGTTCCAAAGTTGTGCGAGGAATAGCTTCAGCCTAAGTGGGAGAGTTCCACCGCCTGCAATTGGGATGCGTGGTTATCTATTTGTGAGGTTTCAGGTTGACGGTGTATGGGTGAGTCGATTCAGCTAAGGGAAAGGAACACAAGTGGTAATTTGAGCAACATGATTTCATAAATGTGTGCAAAAGTTGGCCCTATTGAACTAGGGTTAGGCTTTGGAAGATTTAGAATTTATGCTTAGTACATAAGCGAGTTATAAGGGTAGTGACTCAGTCACGTGCTTCATTGAGAGGGTGTTCATGTGCTAGAAGAGCCTTAGAGTTGATTGTATTCGGGGCCAAGTCAGAGTGGGTGACTCTCAATAGTGGTCCTAATGAATTCAACGGTTATGATTGCGGTGCTTAAGGGTTTCAGTCCCGAAGTATGGCTAAGGATCGGGCTCTTGCAATAGATTGTGATAGAAGGACTGTATTGTTCCATGATGTTTTCATCTTTTAGTGTAGTATTGGAGGAATGAGAGAAATAAACTCTGGATTTGTAGAAAGATTACCAGGATGGGTATACCAGTTGAAGATGTGAATGCACGTGCAAGGAGGGCATGAAACGGTTCATGGGTTTGGAGACAATGTGGTCTCGTGATATAAGGTATCTCAAGAGGAGAGCGGATTTGAGTTCACAATGTTTCGGATGAGGCTATTGTTATTTCTAAGTCAAGTAAAGGATAAATTAGAAGAAAATAGATTGGTTATCCATGGTTGAAATGGCACAGGTGCGGCAGTGATCAGTTCCTTCAGCGTGATTAAGTTATGTATGTGATTTGTGACGGTATGTGTGAGGCTTGTCGGTTGCCGTAATAGATTCTATTTGGAAGAATTCAAGTATTATGGCCTGTCATGGGTAGACGGATTCTGGAAGGATTATGGTGGTATAGACTACTACTTGAGGATTTGCATGTTTTGTGATTATAAGAATTCACTCGTGTGTTGTTATAGTTATCTTGAATTGAGGTAAGTAAAAGGTTTCTATATGATGAAGTGTTCACCCTATTAGTGGTTCAGGAGTTATGATGGAATTCTTATGCTATTTCATATTGGCATGTTAGGTGCAGTAAGCAGTATGGAACTGGAAGTAAGGATCAAAGTTTGCGGTTCGGTGTTGACAGGGATGTTATGAGCTCGGATGAGCAAGAAAAGGGAATTGAATGTTTAGAGTAAGCTAGTGTCGTCTTTAGCGTCACCCGAGATCGGTATTTTGTTAAACAGGCTTTGCATCCTGGTTATGGATTCTTGATTCGCTTTACAACGTTAGTGTGGTCGATGGTGTGGATATGCAGACTTGTTACCTTGTGTGAAAGGTCGTGGGAGCGTGACCACGAGAAGATTGTATGTGCATGACCTATAGTCACTTAATTGGTTTAAGTTTGAACCAAGTATGAAGGATGTGATAAGATGACTTATTTGAGAGTTTATGACTGGAGGGCGCTCCGTTCATTTGGTTGTGGATTGTGGGATGTTTGTCTCGGCTATGACGGTTGTTCTTGTGTGTTATGAGGAAAATGGTATATTACGGACCCAAGTAAGGCTATCATCCTAGTCCAGTGCAAGCAGAATTGGCTTGATGTTTGTGAATGGATTTAAAAAGGATTTTGGGCTCCATATGAGTCAGATGTGTTCATTTCAGTATGCCGCTTCTCAGGGAGTAGTAGTAGGATATCAGATGTTGTTCCATCCTTGTCCATTTCATGTGATATTATGATTGTGCCGTGTGAGTTGTGAAACGGCTTGATAATTCCTATGTGTTGAGTTTCCGCGTAATGATGATATTATGTGAGCAGGAGAGCTCTTGAGATTCAGAGTACATATACCACACCTCAGTTGTGTTAGAGTTTTGTAGCGTATGGCTCTATTAGTCTCCCCAAGATGGTATTATGCACTTAGAGTGCTTGTGACCGATATTCAGTATTTTGTAATAATGAGCAATTTAGCTCGATTTGTATCTCCTTATGTGAATTTTATGTGTAGATCGGGTGGCACGCCACCACGGGTATGTTATTTGGATCGGGTTGCACGTCGCAACAATGTGATATTGAGTAAGGTTACCTATATCTATTTTTCTTGTGTTTTGCTTCCTATTTTCTGAGGAAAGTTCATATTAGTTGTGTGAGTTGAGTAGTCCCTTCCTGAGTCATTTATTTATGTATCATGTTCGAGTTGTGGCCTATCGGCACATTGTGGCATCATGTGAGATTTTGGCAGAATCTGGGGTGACTTATGGCCTGAGGTTCATACTGGGTGAGAGGAGATTTTTGGATCCGGGATCAGTGCGATAAGATCATGTGAGGTATATTAAGAATATATACCATTATGTGGTTCGTAATGAGGTGATGATTCTAGTCAAGAGGAGAGATTCAATGATTGGTTAACTCTGCAAGTGGTTGTGAACTTCTACACATCGCTTACGTCGTGGTGGTATCGTAAGCGTTATAGCAGGACCTATATGTACGTCATCAGGTGCATTGGGAGGATCAGATTTGTGGAAGTTTGGCTATTAAGATCAGGGAATGTCATTTTGGTTAGATGACGAAGTGTGCAGTGTATGGTGCTAATTCAGCGAAGACATGCAATCATGTTTTGGTACTTCATGTAGTGGTTAATTCTGTGTTCATATATTGGAATCAGGCCTGACAGATAATTTCGGGTGTTGGAGCTGGGTTCTAAGGACCATTTGCCTAAATAAAAGAGTATATCTTTAGATTTGTTCGAGCAACTCTACTCAACTGGGTTGTGGTAGCACGGGTAGGTGCACGAGGTGTTAAACAGTGATTTCAGACAACTCCGGAGCAGTTCATAGCACGTTCGAGGACGAACGTATGTTTAAGTGGGAGAAAATGTAACGACCCGACCGGTCATTTTGAGATTTAACGCGTCATTTGGCAGTTGGAGGCTCATGAGCAACTCCATTTAAGGTATTATGACTTGTAGGTGTGGTCGGAATTAAATTTTGGGAAGTTTAGAGTCGATTTGGAAAGAGAATTCTCATTTCGAAATCTTTAAGTTGGAAGAATTGGTTAGGTGGTGATTTTTGAGTAAACGGCCTCGGAGTTGGGATTTGAAGGTCTTGCCAGATTTGTATGATGATTTCGGACTTGGGCGTATGTCTGGATCGGGTTTTGGATGACCCAGGAGCGTTTCAGCGCATTTTTTGGAAATCAGCATTTTAGAGGAAATTTCATAAGTCTGGGTTGAAGTGAATTTCAGTGTTATTGATGACCGTTTGGGATTCCGGGTTTGGGAATAGCTCCGTATGGTGATTCTGGTGTTGGGAGTGTGATCGGAAGTAAATTCGGAAGTAAATTCGGAGGTCCGTAGGTCAATTTGGAGTCGTTTGGCTAAAGTTAGAAATTTGAAGGTTTTTAAGATGTCCGACCGGAAGTGGAAATTTTGATATCGGGGCCGGATTACCATTCCGAAAGGTGGAGCAGGCCGTAATTTTGAATGTGACTTGTGTGCAAAATTTGAGGTCAATCGGACGTGATTTGATAGGTTTCAACATCGAATGTAGAAGTTGGAAATTTTAAAGTTCATTAAGCTTGAATTGATGTGTGATTCATTGTTTCGATGTTATTTAATGTGATTTGAGGCCTCGAGCAGGTCCGCATTATGTTTTGGATCAGGTTGGTGTGATTGAACGGGGTCCCGGGGGCCTCGGGTGGATCCCGGGTGGTTAACGGATCAAATTTGAAGTTGAGGAGGAGCTGAAGCTGCTTTAGCCGCAGGTGCGAGATTTGGCTGGCTTGGCTGGGGACGCAGGAGCGAGGCTATTTCCGCACCTGCGAAGCCGCAGATACGGATAAGGGAGCGCAGGTGCGGAGCCCGGCTGGAAAGGAGGAAGTCGCGGGTGCTTAGGCGCTCCTGCAGGCGCGCAGGTGTGAGCGAGGCTACCGCAGGTGCGGAAGGATTGGAGGCAGTGTGCTATTTTTAAACGGGAAATTTGTCATTTTTCTAACATTTTTATTTGGTGTGGGCGATTTTGGAGAGCTTCAAGGGGATATTTTCTTCAAGCATCACAAGGTAACTTATTTCCACTCATTTCAAGTTAAATACACGAATTAGACACGGATTAGAGAAGAATATTTGTAGAAATTTGGGTTTTTGAGGGGAAGACCTAGAATGTGTATTTTGGATTGTTACCACGAATTTGGGCATGAAATTGAGAGTTAATTGTATATTTGAGTTAGTGAAGCTATGGGTAAAGTTTATCTTTGAAACATTTCGGAATTCGGACACGTGGGGCCGAGGGTAATTTTGTCAACTTTCCGAGCGGAGTTGGGAATTTATATAAATTGAATTGTTACAAGTATTAGAGTATATTTTCATTGGTTTGACCGTTTTTTGGCTAGTTTTGGAGCATTGTGCATTGATTTAAGTCATCGGAAGGGCTTGGAAGCCGGTTATGGAACTTCGGAGCGAGGTAAGTCTCCTTTCTAACCTTGTGAGGGGGAATTGTCCCCATAGGTGAACTAATTAAATATGTGCAACTAATTATGGGAGGCTACGTACGCACAAGGTGACGGGAGTCCGTGCGTAACTACTATTATGCTTATGTCCGGGTAGCCTAGGACCCACAGCATGATCTATTTGTCGTACTTGTAACCTTATTGATGAAATTAAAAATGATTAAACCTTATTGAACTTGGCAAATGAATATCCAGAAAAGATTTAAATACTATCTTTGTGACCATCAAAAGAGAATTTTATCACTTCCTTGGGTAATTGTTTTCCTGATAAATGTGAATTTACTGTTTGAATGTGTGTATCTACGAGTACACGAGCCGCATGTATGATTCGCGAGTGGGGTAACTTTATTATTTATATATGACCGCGTCGCATGATCGATTCGCAAGCGGGGTAATAGATGCATCTATGGTTCGAGCCGTTCGACCCTTCGGCAGTGCACAATTTACATTTATCGTTGGTTCGAGTCGTTCGACCCTCGGCATTACTTACGCATGATATTTGCTGAGTACATTTTGTGATTTTAACTGTTTACTGGCCTTGAATTATAAGTTGTCAAATGAAAATGACGAAGATTTAAAATTTGTAAATGTGGAAGAAGTTGTTGTTTCCTATCTTTATTTATTAATTACCTATCATATCCATGCGTAGTGTCATCCTTGACTAGATTAAATTGACCTCTAGCAAGTGTCAAACTTGACCTCTCGTCACTACCTCTTCGAGGTTAGGTGGGATACTTACTTAGTACACGATGTTTTCGTACTCATACTACACTTGCTGTGCATTTTGTTGCACAGGTACATGTATATTTAGTGGACTCGCTTGGCGCCGTGGCATGGTTGACATGGGGACTTAGACGAGCCGCACCATTCCGAGATGACCCGCAGCCAGCAGAGTCTCCCTCAGATGTATTGTACCGTATTTTAAATTCTTTGTCCAGTTTGTACTCTGGACAATTATTGTATTACATGTGTATTTCTTAGAAATTGCTCATGCACTTGTGACACCGGGTTCTGGGATGATTGGGATGTATTTGTTAAATGAATTGTTAAAATTTCGATAGTTACTTAGTAAATTTTATTTGATTATTATATAATGAAATGAAAAGTAACGATTTCAAAACACTAAAATAGGAATTTAATTTAACTATTTTGTGTTGGCTTGCCCGACAGTGGTGTCTGGCGCCATCACGACCTTAATGAATTTTGGGTCGTGACATCTACGATAAAGCCAGTTAGAAGAAGTACCAGCCTCATAAGAAGTCGGTATGAAGCTCCCACTGGATTGTGTATGCACCAGAGGTGCAAGTATTATAATAGAGCTTCAAGTTATGGACGTGAATTACACCTAGGTGGAAGGGAGGTCATGAAACAGATAGAAGATACGATGAGAGATTTTAAGGTAAGTAAGGTAAAGGTGAACAACGTACGAGATACTTAAAGGCAGAAGATCGTGAATATTCCATACTTCGGATAAAAGGCTAGAAGCGCGGGGATTCAGTATCCATGAATGATAGTGGCATCGTCAGTAGCATATCTTCCAGCATATGGTCTAGGTATCGAACAGCCTGACTAAGAGAGTAAAGAAGAGTCAGAGATGATGTGATGTCTCGCTTGATGTTCCAAAATGACGTAAGAAAATCTATGATGAAATAAAGTTGAAAGGTTGCGAGTAATATAAATAGATATGTGTAGGTCTCAAGCTATTGTATGGTGAAGCGACAAGGTTCTAGAAGACGGGAGTAAGGATAAGAACGGGCGAGTGAGAAGGTAACGAAAATGGATAAGTCCTCAGGATTAAGCCCATGAAAACAAGAACAACATATGGTTTCTCTAAGTTATAAAAAGCTCAATATAGCCTGAATGAACTCAAAAGGAGTCTAAGACTAATAGATATTTAGAATAGATGGAAGGCTGCCCTGGTAGTAGAATGAGGGAGTAATTATGATAGATAAAGGATGACGTTTGGGCCTTCGATTGAGTAATGATATGACGAAGAAATGAAAGAGACCTCATGAATTTGACAGTATTAAAATACACACGCAATGTGAATCATATTGGGATGTTGTGAGATACGGTTATGAAATCATGGTATCGCCCCAGGTGGAAATCTAATCATTTCAGATGTCCCTCGATGAAACGTGAACCCTAGTGGCAGTGTTACATAAAAGGTTATGTTATCAGGGGTATATTATAGATCAACATTAAGGTGAATCAACAATAAATGGATAAAAGTTCAACAGTATGAGATGAGATTAGACCATCAGCCTTAAGGATAAGCAACGAGAGTAACCTGGAGTTAGTTGCAGACCTCATTAACGATAAATAGAAGTAAGAATTATGGTATAGTATGACCTAGTAGATGCAGTAAAGTGATACGAATGGCTAACCAGGTACATGAAATAAGATATAGCCATATTCGCAAGTTCTACAAAGTACCGAGCGAAGGACTTCAGTACACCTATAGATGCCCGGAGAGGAATCCTATTAAGCCTTGTATATGTTTACAAAATAAGGCCTAGAGATTGGCTAAAAGCTAGAGGAAAAAGGAGAGAAGAGTCACATATGCACACTTACAAGGTCAGTATCGTAGAGGCTACATGATAGGAGGTAGCAACAGTTACGAGATTGGAAGGAATTCGATCACAAGTCTTGGCGTGGGAAAGAGGCCTAAAGAGGGGAATGCCCTAGCCTTTGGATTTATTCAAAGAGCAGTTACCTAAATGGAAAGAAGAATATTAAAGTATTCGCAAGAGCTATGGGTTATGAGAATGATAAGTGCATCAGCCAACATTCCAGGACGAATGTTTCGAAGGGGTGAATGATGTTACACCCCATAATATTACGTCGATGTTACGTCTTGCAGTATTACATTACGACGATGTTACGCTTCACAGTATTAAATTACGACGATGTTGCACCCTGTGGTATTGTATGTTGCATTGGTCGTAAGGTAATTGACATCAGTCCAAGGAAAAGATTATTTGGAGATTATAAGGATTGTACTATTTCAAACAAGTGATAAGTAAATTCGTAGAGGTGAGAGGGTGAGCGAATCAAATAAAATGAATTTCGTCGGAATTTGACATTTTGGGGCAAACTACGGTCTAAGAAATAATACCATGTACTTATAGACTAGTGCCATACAAGGTATCACAAGTTATGTATATTTTCGGTATATGTTATGAGTAGACGGTGGCCCTGTTCAGATCACAGTATATCCATCAGTAGAGGATTGTAGACATATCCTGTCAGTATTGTAGTATGTTAGGCTTACAGGCCTTTTATGTATATTTGGTTGGTTTGTCAGCTGTAATAATTATGACGGCCTTGTCGGCCCAGTTTTATATAGACATATAGTCAGCATTCACAGTTGTCTTGCAATGTGGCCCATGGCCAAAGTATGACATCATATGTTCAGAGTCCCTTAGTTGCAAGTTGGTACGCAAGGATGGATGAGGCACTGGGTGTCGGTCTCGCCCCCAAGTTCGGGGCATGACAACATCTTTGCTTGAGTTATCTCCTCAGAAAGGTCGAAGCCTCGGGCATAAATATCATCGAGGGTCTCTCTCCGAAATTGGCATTTTGCTAGATCAGAAGTCCATTGTGATCGATAGGTAGCCTCCCTCAGATGTCTTGAACAGCATCAGCCAGATATATGGCTACCGACTTGTCAGCCAAGGCCTTTGCGTTTTCGGCCTTAGCTTGGGCCTTGGCAAGTTCAGCCTCAAGCTCCTTGATGCTCTTAGCCTGAACCGAGCACTTCTCCCTAGCATTCAGAAGTTGGACTTCAGCCGATGATAATAGAGCCATGTGGTCTCTTTCTCCGCAGCAAAGCAGTCCATGCCTTCTTTCCACTTATAGCAGTCAGCTTTTGCTTGATCGACCTTCTTCCGGAATAGCTCAGTCTTCTCAACCTTTTGCTGCAACTATGACACTGAAGCGTTAGTTTCCACCCTTGAATCAAGCCCGTATTTTTTCAAGAGAATTGTTACCTGCTCGTTCAGCTCAATTTCCTCCTTATGGGCTCTAGCCAAATCAGCTTGCAGGCCCTTGATCTCCTCGTCCTTCTGCCCACAGAGAAACTTGAGAGAATTCTTCTCCTCTGAAAGCTTTGGAGATCGGCCTCACATTGGTTTAAGTCGGCCCGAGACTTAGAGAAATCCTGTATGAGAAAAGATTGAAGTTAGACAGAAAGAAGGAAAAATGAAAGAAAACTACATCGGCAAAATCAATACTTACTTATCTCAGAAGGTGTTGGGTCTCTTCAAAGAGGTTGGATGCATCGTTGAGATCGGAGGCATCCTCGACCACGGTAAAGTAATCCCGAAATGGATCCTCCACACCGAGGACTCCGCATATCTCGGCAGGCAGGGATGGTTAGTGACCTATTGTCACGGCCCCAAGCGAGTCGCTCGGGGCGCTCTGTTCAGCTCTGGGGGTCTCGGAACCAGCCCCCTGTGGTATCTTCATCATTGGAAGAGGGAAAACCTCGACCA
The DNA here is from genome assembly GCA_005239495.1 of Nicotiana undulata. Classification (NCBI taxonomy): domain Eukaryota; kingdom Viridiplantae; phylum Streptophyta; class Magnoliopsida; order Solanales; family Solanaceae; genus Nicotiana; species Nicotiana undulata. Next base: position 57,859 of record ML289144.1, read on the forward strand.
CAGATGACTCGGGGACTTTGCCCGAAACTTCTTCACCCCGAGGCAGGGCCTCGTCAATAGCCACCGATTTAGTGGCCTTTGTTGTCTCGATAGTCTTCCTTGCTCGGGCCACCAGCGCCGATTCACCGTCTTGGCCTTAATTTTCTTCTTCTTCCCTCATGCTCTATACTGACTCTATAATTAGAGGGATAACATCACCCTTGGGTCTCTAAGCTGCTGCCTTTTTGGGTTTAGGGTCCATCGGATGTCTGGACCCTCTTCCTCTTATTATCTTTTCCCGGCTTTGGAGTCAGGACCATAGCCTCTTCCTCGCTACTCGGGGGTCTCAAGACTGCATCTTTGTTAAGGCATTCACAAGAAATGACTAAGTAAAAGAAGTGTAACCAATGCCTCATAAATGAGAAAAGGGAAACTTACCATGGTTCTTTACCTCCCATCGGCCTTTTTCCGAGTCGCGCCAATAACGCTCAGCATATGAAGAAGTCGAAGCCAGCTTTCGAACCCAGTCCTCGAGGTCATGGACTGCTCGACGCATCCAAGCAACCTTTGCATGATGAAGGAAGATGTTAAATAGGCAAAAAATGAAACATGGAAATTAACAAGTAAAGTGCTACTTACGCTTCGGGTTCCATTTCTCGAGAAATGGCATTTTCTCCTTGGGGGAAAGGTCACGAGTCCTCACTCGAATGAATCGACCCATCCACCCCCGGTGTTTGTCCTCGTCGATACTCGAGAACAATGCCTTGGTCGCTCGACGCTGCAGTTTGATCAACCCTCGAAAGATTTGAGGGCTGTATAACCTGATGAGGTGATCGAGGGTGAACGACAACCCCTCATCTTTGTTGGTGAAGAACCGGATCATGATCACAATACGCCAAAAAGAAGGGTGTATTTGGACTAGAGTCACCTGATATTGATGGGAGAAGTCAATGATGATCGGCTCGAGGGGGGCAAACGTGAAAGGATAAGTGTAAACACTAAGATACCCTTTCACGTGGGTAGTGATGCTTTCTTCAGGAGAAGGGATCTCTACAACTTTATTACCCAGTTGATATCCCTTTTGATATCCTCGAGATATCCCACAGTTATCGAGCAGATATACCTCGATACGTGCTCACATCGACCAGGGACCAGTGGAGGATTCTCGATTTTGAAGTTAGATTTAAGAATACACGGGTCGGGAACATATTACCTAGGGAGCGGTTCCACTGGCAATTTATCACCGGCCGACCGTGAAGAAGAAGAGGAAGATTTTTCCTTTTGTGGAACAGTTTTGGATGTTTTCGCCATTATATAGGTTGAAGAAAGAGGAAGGTAGTGAGTTTTGGTTGTTTGGAGCTAACGGCGATGACCCAAGTAGTAACGAAAGAGAAGAGTTTGAGAAAGATAAAAGTTTAGAAGAACAAATGGAGATAAGAGTAAAGTATGAATCAAAGAAAAGGAGCCCTTTTTATGGATTTACGGTGGCGGTTCAATGGCACTAGTGGCCGACCGCCAACTGACGCTCATTAAGGTTTGGGGAACTGTACCGACAAGACGTTTTGGTCACCTCCATCGCTTACGTTAGGAGGATGACATCACTGTCTATCGAGTTCAGAGAACAATCGAAGGTTCGGTTCGTTTCTTATCATTATATTCCAAGAAACGAGGGGGCTATCTGTATACTGTAGAAATCGGGGCTGCCCGATTTCTCTATTTAATCGAGACTAGGACGTTGCATCGAAAAACCAAGGCACTGAGTTCGAGATCGAAGCTCTTTCAAGATCGAGGTCGGTATCAATCGAAGCTGGGGGAGATAGATTTCGAGTAATATTGGGTATCTCTTAATAACAGAAAGAGCGAGATATCTGTGATCGGTCGAGGATCATGGCGTAAATCTTGGAACGGATCAAATCGGAAGTTAATTAGTTGTCTATGTGATTTCCTAGTGTAATTAGAAGTATAGCATAAATAGGATTCCTCTACTATATAAATAGGAGTTCTAGTAATTTGTAACCATTATTATTCACTAAGAAAAATCTATACAATCGTTTCATTTTTTCATACTGTTTTGCTTACTGTTCATCAGAATTATTCATTCTTTACAGTTCTTATACTATTATCACCTCGAGAATAGTCTATTCGAGGTCGAGGCTCAGCGTGCATACTGGTTTAATTTATTTTACAGTTTAATTCAGTCATTTACTTTCTCATTTATCAATTTGTATCGAGTGAAATCACATATCATTAAAACAACAATACAAGTTTAATTGTCACCCAAATTTTAGGATAAACAATAACTATGCGGAGCGGACGAGAAAAGTTGAGTTTTTCACGGGTTAAAGCTTAACCCGCATCGACCCCCTACATTTGTCATCCCTAGCCAATAAGATGCTAGAGATAAATTGGACCAAGAATACAATTTTTCTATACAGTCAAGGGATAGTTTATACTTTGTAAGTTCAGATGACATGTAACATATTAAAATATATGTTGAAACTTATACACTTTTCTTGGTGTATATTAAAACCTTAGACGAATATACCGAAACTTATCATAACCTTACTTGATGCATGCATCTTTCGTTTTCACATTTTTGCTTTTAAGGTGGGGAAAAGGGTTGAAGAATGTGACTTACGAAGAAAGGAAAATGGTGAGATTAGAATATTGGGGTACAATTTGTACCAAATAAAGTGGAATTTGTTATGAAATATCAGAATTATATTAGTAGATGCTATAACTCCTAAAGAAGTTACTTTTACTATTCTTTTCCATTAACCTCCCACTATTCTTCACCGTTATGGTTGTAATTCCCACAACTCCATAACATCCTCCATGATCTTTCCCCATGATCTAAATTGTTAATATCATGTTTATGACATCCTTTTGTATTACCGTAATGTCATCCTATAAATAGAGTGTTTGGGCACCACATTGTATACACTTGTATACATGGAAGAAATAAGATAGTTCTCTCTTCCTCTCCACATTTCTTGTCTATTTTCTTATTTTATAATATTACTTTGAGTTTAGTTTCTTATCACGTTATCAGCACGAATTGCTATTTTATTTGATACTTCATAAAAATGATGAAAGAGGCAAGGAATTGATTTTGGAGATAAAGTTATTAACGGTGGATATTTTCTTCAAGTAAGATGTCATACTTAATTTTTTATTTGTATTTTGTTTGACTAATATTCAAACCTTCCATGAGAGTTTAAGTGAGCTTTGCCAAGTGATAAAGGTGAATTTTGCATTTCATCTCGTCAGAGATATTTGTGGTAAGAGTGATTTTATCATTACCAAAGATATATGCACATGCAATTATACACACACAAAAAAAAGATATACTACAAGATACAAAGAATCTATCGCATATAAATAAAATAATAAATGCATTGGTGACACTATTATGTTTGTGATGATGTCGTATGTTGTATATTGTTTAATTTATTTCATCTTACATGTATTACAGTATTAGTTTAGCATTGTTCATTACCTTATGAGTTAAACATATAACCACACAATAATATTTATAAGCAAAATTATTTATTGCTTAATTTTGCCTTTACTTTTTTGTATTTTTTTATAAGACATGACAAAATATTTTTGGCGTACCACATATACGCGACCAATGACATAGTCATGTAACCACATTATAAAATTTATTATCTTGGTTTCTCTCAAACCTCCTAGTAGAGATGAGTTATAGTATTTATCCAACTATGCATAAGCACGTTCTTATGCATAATTTATATCACATGTATATTTTCACATTCACTTTCAGGAATGAGTCTGCATTTGCAGTGCTTGTCACAAGTCGCATTCTTTCAAAAAATGGACTATAATCGTCTGAGTGTGCCTCATATTTCCAGACCATATTGATACACAATTCCTTCACCTTTGAAGGGTAATTTTGAGAACCCTTAATGTTATTCTTTTTACATTTACCCAATGATGACTATATTATTTTGGTCTTTGGCACACCCACGTTCATTGGTCAACCACTTGTCTTCAGTTAAACTTATTATGCACCGCTATCACATTCACTTCAAGAATGGAGCAGATAAGTGGGACAAGTTTTATGCCTTTTCATGAAATAACATTTTATTTCATTAGCCATCATTATATCACCAATATGGTACATTGGTACTCAAACTCAATGCATCACCCATATAAAGGCATGTTAGGCCATAATGCGTTGAGACTCGAACCCAACGTCTTATTATCATGGTACACTAGGACTTAATATCGGTGCCTTACCTTCAAGGTGTGATAGGACTTGAACCCACCGTCTTACCCTCAACCAATAGCATAATAGGCTGAAGTGCTACTAAGAATCACCCTTGAGCCTTTAAAAATTTATCACTTCGAACTTTTAGTTAGAACTATGATAGATATTTTTTTATGAACAATAACACATGACTTGGTCAAATATATAAAAAAAAAAAGCTCTTACATGTATTCTTCATGAACCGAAAAGGTAAACAATGCTTTGCAATAAGAAAACAACGAAATCTACTCATAATTTATTGTATGGTTACATGTGCGTTTGTTGTCAACTTGCAGTGTGAATTTTGCAAGGTTGATTGCTCAAATTATTAGAGCACAACTCCAGAATATAAACTATGATAATTCTTGACATTGTTGGTTTAAATCCAACTTGGTTTAGCAGAAATTGTATGCCTCCAATTATAGCTAAACCATTGGTTATGTGATGTATTATTTAACATACAGGAGCACTTGTGCGCACCTAGCCAAGTTATGATAAATTCTCCTTATCACAATTGGTTCAGAGTCAGGAACCAAATAATTTTCATCTAGAAATATGGATGTTCTATATGATTTAATTGTTCCACCACAATGCACAATAATGGGTCCCCAAAGAAGTTGGGGATATCTGTTTGTGATCCCAACATTAGGGAGAAAATTGGCAGCTGAAAAAGTAATCATGGAATGAATTATTATGAGTGTACTTAGATCCTCGTACAAGAAAATGTGAACTTGAAGTTCAAGTGATGATTCATTGTAAAATATTGCCAGGCGTATTTTTTTGCCCAATACTAAATGTTATATTTCAGTTGTTAATGCTCCAAATAGAACAAAATTTCATGATGGACATAGTCTATGAAACGCATGACGCGTAATAGACTAATCAGTTCAAAAGATAAAACTCCTTGAAGAAGGAGAGGAGCAACTGATAAAAATAATCATACTAAGGAGGCAAGTGCTCTGTAAGAGCACCATGACATAACACTTTATAAGACCTCATGGAAGAGGCTCAGGTACCTAAAAATAATGAGATCTCGATAAGTTATGTCTTTATTGTGCGATGATGTAACCGATGCAAAATGATCATCGATGATATTGTTGATATAATGTAGCTATCAATATTTTTAATATTGACGAGGATCTTGAGCTCAAATATGTCATGTAATTTGGACATATAAATGATTGGTCAATAAAAAATACGCAATCAATATTGACTTCACTTGGAAAACATAAAATTTTGGACTGATAGTCCCAACACCTGAAAGTATAAAACAGTGGGGTGACACAAGATTTTACGTAAATGTCACGGCATTGATTATATGGAAACATGTTCCCTTGTGGTGGATACAATTGCTTTTAGTTTTTAGTCTGGAAATACCTGATAAATTTGATATGCGTATATAGAAATCATTGAAGGATTTAAATTGTTCTGAAGCATATTAAGGTTCCCAAAAAATTCATTAAATAAAGTTTCAGCAAATCCTTATATGGATTAGAGCAATCACAGCATACATGATTTATTTTTGTGTCAATTACAATTGATGCACTATGTATCTTGCTAGAACCATGAGTATAACAATATTCTAGCGAATATACTTTAATTCCTATATGAAAATATTGGAAGTATTAGTATTATATTGCAAAAGAAATCATTGATATAGATTTGTTTATTCTAACAAATAGTGTCAAGATTTTGTTGGTTACGCAAATCCATGCATTTTCTGAAGTTGGTTCTTCAAACAATTTATTTGTATGTGAGAGTACTGCCATATTATTATTTCACAAGGCAGTCAATTGTTGATATTTATCCAGGTCATGTCAATGTACCAGTGTAACGACCCGTTCGGTCATTCCATAGAATTTGCATTATTATTGTTGTTATTGCCTTGTCATAGGTTGGTATTACTGTTTATGATGTGTTAGAGTTGGTTGGCTCGAGATTAGAATAGTTGTAGTGAGAAATTAGTCATTTAGTCTTTAAAAATAGCCTTAAAGTGGAAAAAGTCAACTGAGAGTTGACTTATTGGTAAACGACCTCAGAATACGGATTTTATAGCTCGGATAGCTTCGTTAAATTATTTGGAACTTAGGAGTGTGTTCGGGATATTTTGGTGATGTCCGGTGTAGAATTAGGCTTGAATTGGCGAAAGTTGAAAATTTAGAAGTTCTTAAGCTTGAATTCGACGTAGATCTGGTGTTTTGGGTGTTCCGAAGGTCCGACTAAATTCGGGTTATGTAATGGGACTTGTTAGAATGTTCGTATGGGGTCCCGAGGAGCTCGGGTGAGTTTTGGATAGGTTTGGGCTGCGTTGAGCTCCTTTTTCTTATGTTTCGACGTCGTTTTTTCAAGCATAAATATATCTTATTGACAAATGAGCTCCAATTACTGTTTTGAATGAAGCATTAGATCCGTATCGTAATTACGGACCTGTAGCAAAAATTATCGTCAAATTTAAACATCGTATGAGGATTTTATGACTATTTTACCAAGGTTACCAAATTTTCAAGTTAATTACGAAATTGCCACTGGCCGTATTAAAAATTTACACTATTTGCAAATCTTAAAACCTACATATCTCCTTCATTATAAGGTCAAATTGAGTGACTCAAAAGCCTAAATTTATTAAAATTTCACAATGAATCCATTGGAAGCATAAAATGCGAGTTTCGGGATTGTTAGACATGAGAATCGAGGCAAAATAGCTGGAGAAAAATATACAAAATAAGGGTTTGTTCTTTCGGTCATATCTTGAGTTGGGGAGCTCGGATTTGGGCGATTTTGAAAGCGATTTTCATCATATGGATTGGGGTAAGTGTTCTCTATTTGCCTTTTTGCTTATATTTCATGAATCCATCTTCGTTTTTGGGATTTGATTCATGATTTCAAAGTGAAATTGAGGGGTTAGGGCTTGAGTTTAAGAGACCTTTTAGAGGTGATTTGAGGGGTCAATCGGACTCCGATTTTAGAGTTCTTTATATGTACGGACTCGTGAGATGATGAGGATCGTTTTTGTATAAAGTTTGTCGAGTTACGAGACACGGGCCCGAGGGTCGGGTTTAAGCTAATTTCGGGTTTTGTGCAAAAATTGGTATTTTTTAATTGGAATTTATTCCTTAAGAATAATTTGATGATACAAATCTAAACATGGTAGATTTGGAGCGCGCGGAAGTTAATTCGAGCGGCAAGCGCACTGCGGAATAGTTTTCGGGCTAGTTTGAGGTAAGTAATGTCTTTAAATCCTGTCCTGAGGGTATGAAACCCCGGACTATGCACCCTTTCACGGGTTTTGAATTTCAAAAATTGGGAATTTGGGAATATATCCCTTTTTAGGAAACTATTGAGTTGCGAAACGGCTTTTTAAAGCTTATTTCTAATAGTACTATTATGATTTGATATACTTGGGATGTAAGCCATGTTTGGGGTCTAGTGCCGATCTGTTTTAACCCCTTGGGGGCTGTTTTACTGATATTCTCACTATTTTAAAACTATAATTTTCACTCAGTCTTTCTTGTGAAATTGTTGACACTCTTATTTGATGATATTTCTATTTCTTGAAATGAAATACTATTTTTGGGTCGAGAACCCTGTTTTATTCAGGGCCCGAGTGGCATGCTGAGAGTGTTATGACTGAGTGTGGCCGAGGGCCAATGTTGTGAGAATGTTATGATATGAGAGAGGCCGAGGGCCAATATTGTGAGTGATTTATGCCATGATGTGGCTTGTTTATAGCGCTTGAGTTGTAGGAGCCCCTCCGGAGTCTGTACACACCCCCAGTGAGCGCAAGTACCTACTGAGTGATGTTGCCCGCGGGGCTGATACTGAGTGATTGTGAGGTTCCCTGATAGGCTGATATTGACTGATTGTGAGGTTGCCTGATGGGCTGATACTGAGTGACAGTGAGATTTCCTGATGGACTGATACTAAGTGGTTGTGAGGTTGCCCGCTGGGCTGATACTGAGTGATGGTGAGATGCTGAGGGAAATTGTTACGAGAAATGATTATGGCCCGAGGGGCAGATTTATGATGATTTTACTGAGATTTTGACTACGATTCACTTCGTTTTTCAAACTGATTTTTACTGAGAGTTTTACTGAGATATATTGAAATTATACTTGTTTCAAAGGATTTCTGGAAGTTGGTTTTCGAACTTATGTAGTTGATTAATACTTTATGGTGACTTGGTGTTTTACTATTTTTCTGAATTGGTGTAGCTATGATGTGTGTTTCGTATTTCTCAGACTGTGATTTATTTTCATTACTACTGAGTTGGCGTACTCATCATTACTCCCTGCACCTCTGTATGCAGATCCAGGTACTAGTTCGGAGCAGTAGTCATCCGAGTTTCATTCATCATCAGCTTTGGGATTTCAAGGTAGCTGCCCAACGTCCGTAGCTTCTCCATTTCCCTTCCTTATTTAGTATTAGTATTTTATTCCCAGAATTTGTCTATGACAATAGCAGAGTTAGTTTATTTCGTAGATGCTCATGACATGTTGACTCCGGGTCTTGGGGACGGTTGTAGACTGTTAGCTTGATTGTTTTTTTGAAAGATTTTGAAATTTATATGTGTATTATGAATCATTGAAAATAAATTGAGATAATTAAAAAGAAAAATGTGAAAATTATGAGTGTTGTCTAGCCTAGTTCCACGATAGGCGCCATCACGGCCGGTTAGGATTTGGGGTCGTGACAAGTTGGTATCAGAGCTCTAGGTTACATAGGAGTCAACGGTCATGACCAGGTTTAGTAGAGTCTTGCGGATCGGTACAGAGACGTCTGTACTTAGCTTTGAGAGGCTGCAAAACCCTTAGGAAACATTCCACATTCTTGAAATCTTGTCGTGTGAATCCATTTTATTTAGCCAAAAGTGTAACTCTTTGAATTCCTTTCATGTATTTGAATGCGCACACGAGCGCTTGGTATCAGTTGTGCGTCGTCGGCTTGTGACTTCTAGGGATGAGATGTGATTTTTAGCATGTTGATAATGGGCCAGTTTGGAGGACTTGAGGCTGGATTGTGTCTGTGACTTGAGTGCTGAGATTTTGTTTGTGTGAACACACGTATTTGGGGACTTATATGTCCGTTTGTGTCCTTATTGATGGAACTTTGTGACTAGATGAATACGTGGTGAGTGTGATTAACAGTTAGATGTGTTCAGGTTGTTTGATTATGACAAGAATGGATTAGCGGGAGATGTAGCAAGAATCATTGAGTAACTGACCTCAGTCTTTAGTTAGAATATGGCCTCGAGTTGTGAGTGTATTGGAAAGACTCTCATGTTGTGTAGATGTGGATGAAGCGGATCTTTCGGTGGTGTTCTGAGATCCTGGTGATGTCGTTTGGGAAGATCGATGCCCCAACAACGTTCATGTATTTGATTAATGGTGTATTCCAGTCGTATTAACACTCCTTTGTTGTTGTATTTATTGATGGCATTCCGTCGTACTCTCGTAGCCATGGGATAGCATACTCAGCATTTGATGATGGTATTACAGGGATATAGGGAGGAGAAGCTTTTTGCAAAATTCTCCAAGTGTGAATTTTTGGCTCAGTTCAGTAGCATTCTTGGGACACGTGGTGTCCAGTGAAGGTATCCATGTGGTCAGACGAGTGTGACTAGAGCTTCCAGAAGCTCAACATTTTCTTGACCACAGCTTCAGTGTTAGTATAGCCATCAGCTTTAGGTTCTTATGTCGCTTAATGAGATGTCTCGAGGGCAGGCAGTGGTTGTGTTTTAATGTAGGAAAGTATAGTGATTACGTGATAGCTATGATTTTCGGAAGTGTATAGGGAGATATCATTTTGAGGTTAAGAAAGCAGGGGTATCTCATGCGGGTTGTCCTGAGGTGTGTGACCATTATGTTTATCTGTAGTAAGTTCTCTCTATCAGTAAATGATGTATGTTGTAATTTGAGTTTAGAACGTTTGTGGGAGTTGGCATGACCATTACCATGGTGAATGCAAGATTTGCATACGATTTTAGGGTTAGATGGTTTGGGTCATATGAGCTTATGGAGGATTTTGTTGAACTTCACCGCAGTAGGTGGCAATGATAGTGTATGGGCATCGTGAGTTATTGTTTGTCTTGATCTTTGGCTTTGAGCCAAGTGGGGCAGTCTGCTAATGATAAGTTGATTACACGATTATGTGTTGTATTTGTTTCGGTTCGAGGTATGTTGGTGAATCAGTTATGACCTGCAGAGGTGGAGTCTAGGAATGACTCGAGTGATGGAAATTTTTGATACAAGTTGTAATGTACTTTACAGATAGTGGAATTCATTGAATGATGAAGTTGTACTGTTAAGTGTAGAGTGTGGAATGTATGAGTGTGCTTGTTGCTTCAAGGTTGTGGATTACTTTCCTAGTATGTGGATTGCAAGCGGGGTCAGGTCGTCTATTTACTTGGTTAGTGTAATTGAAATTGCGTAGAGTAAATGGAGTTCGAGAATGGTTTAGACGGATTCAAGGTTATATGTAGCGATCGAGGATCTTCAAGGTGTGAGAAGGACTAGAACTGAGATTTACAGGAAGGTGTCAAGGCTTGTGGTGTATTTGCATTATTATGGATTCTATCCATCAGTATCAGGAAAGTGAAGGTAATGACTTTAAATTCGCAGGAAGTCTCTTCAGGGTAAGTATTTCTAATATGGTGCATTTGGGGATAGTTGAGGGAGTATTGAACGGCTTATGAGCCTTAGACGGTATATTTTTATGCCCGGGTTTCGTGCGGTGAGTCGGGATTGAGAATTGCGGTATTATGGCAAAAAGAAGTATCAATTCGAAGGTAAATCAGAAGGAACTTGGATAAATAGGACAGCTTGGTAGTACGTCGGATCGGCATGATAAGGGATATGGTTAGTTCTTTGGGTGTTTGTAAGGTAATGAGTTGTTACAGGTGTTTCTTAGCAATTCTCTTGGAATTTGGTGGCATGCGTAGCTTGGTTGAGTTAGAAGGATTCAGTCCTGGCGGTTTGGTGTTGTACAAATGTGATTCGGGAGTTCTTGATGGTTTCTACCATGGTTAGAGATGTATATTTCTACTGGCGTGAGGGTCATGTGATGTACAGTGAGTTTGCTTCTAGATGGGATCAAATGGAAAGTTCTTGGCTAGTTGGGTACGTAGTTGTTTGTGGCTAGGAAGGGAGCATGAAGTTCTCATATTTATCATTGGATTGCAAGGCGTATGCGGTATTTTGTGTATAGTGTAGAGTGGCATATGTGAGGTCACGGTTCAGTTCTGGAAGGAAGGTCATAATTGGCAGTTTCAGATGATTAGGTAAAGGATACCATTATTGGGTGGTTGGATGAGAGTATACATTCATTAAGTACGATGTGTTTAAGGCAATGTGTTTGAATAAGGGTGATTCATTGGTGTTACGACGCTCTCTTGTGGGATTGAATACTGATATTCAAGGTTTCTTGGTGACACAGAAGAATTATGGGGGTATCCCTCGTGGAATGATTGAGTATTGGAGACAAGTTATATATTTGAGTGGTGGAATTGGGATCAGATATGGTAATTGGTGCGCCTCATGGAATTTGAGACTGGGAGTTTTCATGAACATATTATTTTTGTGGTCGTGAACTATGAGGAGGCGAGCAAAGCTAGTCAGGTGTTAGTATGTGTCATGATTCAGTCATTATTAACCTTTGGAGAGTTATATACATGTTGTGGATGACCAGAGTTGATTTAGAATATAATTATTGGTAGGCCAGTATGGGTGTGTGTTCTACACTGAGTCGGAATT
>ML289144.1:70057-138528 GCA_005239495.1 Nicotiana undulata
TTGCAGGATTGAGACGTGTTAGTTATGTTCTTTCTGGTTCGGGTGGCATGGTATCGTCTGATTTCCCCGTGGTTATGGCAATGCACTTTGAGTAATTGATGTCGAATTTCACATGGTTATTAATTTTGAGCAAGGTGGCTTGGAGTATGTCATGTGGTCCAGCGGTTGGATGGGATCACGCTTTGCAACTCAGTTAGGTAGAGGTATGATCCTTGGTGTCGGATTTGTGTGATATGGTTTCACGATGTGTATCAGGCTTTTAGCATGATGTCGTAATGGCAAGAGTAATGACAGGATAGTCCTCTCGTGTGAGTCTTCTCTATTTTATGAATTGAGCTTTTGGGATGTTGTTATTGAGTGCACGAGTTGCACAAGTTATGGCTCTGGATGGTATTGATGTTGATTGGATGAATGGTTGCTGGTTTCTACGAGTTTCTTTCATCATTGGCACCATATGAAGGTGTTTAAGCGAGGTTTTGCTTGATAAGAGGATATGCACCGGTATTGGGTTGTTTTGAGCGGCCATTATGATTAGGAGTTATCACTATGAGTAGTTGAGTCATGCAGTAAGTCATGTGATTTCATGTTGGGTACAGATATGGCTTGATACAGTGTGCTCAGACTTATTCAGTTTATAGTTCTGGGATTTTGATCTTGTAAATTGATTCAGAAGTAAAAATGTAGTTCTAAGGTTTAGGGGTCAAGATTGGACTTCGAAATTTCAACTGTGTTATGGTATTAGACCTATATGGGTCAGGGTGATGTGGAATCATCTCCGAATAGGTGCATGGTAGGTTACACGGCAATTTTGGTGGTGTTTGGAACAGCTTTAGGCACGTTCGAGGACGAACGTGTGTTTAAGTGGGGGAGAATGTAACGACCCGATCGGTCGTTTCGTAGAATTTGCATTATTATTGTTGTTATTGCCTTGCCATAGGTTGGTATTACTGTTTATGATGTGTTAGAGTTGGTTGGCTCGGGTTCAGAATGGTTGTACTGAGAAATTAGTCATTTAGTCTTTTAAAATAGCCTTAAAGAGGGAAAAATCAACTGAGAGTTGACTTATTGGTAAACGACCTCGGAATGCAAATTTTATAGCTCGGATAGCTTCGTTAGGTGATTTGGGACTTAGGAGTGTGTTCGAATTATTTTTGTGATGTCCGGTGTAGAATTAGACTTGAATTGGCGAAAGTTGGAAATTTAGAAGTTCTTAGGCTTGAATTCGACGTAGATCTGGTGTTTTGGTGTTGTTTTTTGGGTGTTCCGAAGGTTCGACTAAATTCGATTTATGTAATGGGACTTGTTAGAATGTTCGTATGGAGTCCCGAGGAGCTCGGCTGAGTTTTGGATAGGTTTGGGCTGCGTTGTGCTCGTTTTTCTTATGTTTCGACGTCGTTTCTTCAAGCATAAATGATATCTTATTAAACAAATGAGCTCAGATCACTGCTTTGAATAAAGCATTAGATTCGTATCGTAATTACGGACTCATAGCAAAAAGAATCGTTGAATTTGGACAACGTATGAAGATTTTATGGTCATTTTACCAAGGTTGCTAGATTTTTCAAGTTAATTACGAAATTGCCACTGGCAGCGTATTAAAAATCTGTGTTATTTGCAAATCTTAAAACCTACATATCTCCTTCATTATAAGATCAAATTGAGTGATTCAAAAGCCTAAATTGATTAAGATTTCACAAGGAATCCATTGGAAGCTTAAAACGCGAGTTTCGAGATTGATGGTTACAAGAATCGAGGCAGAATAACTGGAAAAAAATATACAAAACAAGAGTTTGTTCTTTCGGTCGTATCTTGAGTTGTGGAGCTCGGATTTGGGCGATTTGGTAGGCGATTTTCATCATATGGATTGGGGTAAGTGTTCTCTATCTTTGTTTTTGCTTATATTTTATGAATCCATCTTCATATTTGGGATTTTATTGATGATTTCAAAGTGAAATTGAGGGATTAGAGCTTGAGTTTAAGAGACCTTTTAGAGGTGATTTGAGGGGTCAGTCGGACTCCGATTTCATAGTTCTTTATATGTACGAATTCGTGAGATAATGAGAATCTTTTTGGTATAACATTTGTTGAGTTCCGAGACGCGGACCCGGGGATCGGGTTTTGGCTAATTTCGGGTTTTGTGCAAAAATTGGAATTTTTTAATTAGAATTCATTCCTTAAGAATAATTTGATGATAAAAATCTGAACTTGGTAGATTTGGAGCGCTAGGAAGTTGATTCGAGAGGCAAGCGCATTGCGGAATAGTTTTCGGGCTAGTTTGAGGTAAATAATGTCTTTAAATCCTGTCCCGAGGGTATGAAACCCCGGACTTTGCACCTTGTCACGGGTTTTGGATTTCACAAATCGGGAATTTGGTAATATATCCCTTTTTAGGCAACTATTGAGTTGCGAAATAAATTTTTAAAGCTTATTTCCAATAGTACTATTATGAATTGATATACTTGGGTTGTAAGCCATGTTTGGGGCCTAGTGCCGATTTGTTTTAACCCCTTAGGGGTTGTTTTACTGATATTCTCACTATTTTGAAACTATGATTTTCACTTAATCTTTCTTGTGAAATTGTTGACACTCTTATTTGATGATATTACTATTTCTTGAAATGAAATATTATTTTTGGGTCGAGAACCCCGTTTTATTCATGGCCCAAGTGGCATGCTGAGAGTGTTATGACTGAGTGTGGTTGAGCGCCAATGTTGTGAGAATGTTATGATATGAGAGAGGTCGAGGGCCAATATTGTGAGTGATTTATGCCATGATGTGGCTTGTTTATAGCTCTTGGGTTGTAGGAGCCCCTCCGGAGTCTGTACACACCCCCAGTGAGCGCAAGTACCTACTGAGTGATGTTGCTCGCGGGGCTGATACTGAGTGATTGTGGGGCTCCCTGATGGGCTGATACTGAGTGATTGTGAGGTTTCCTGATGGGCTGATATTGGGTGACAGTGAGGTTGCCCGATGGGCTGATGCTGAGTGGCTGTGAGGTGGCCCGCTGGGCTGATACTGAGTGATGGTGAGATGCTGAGGGAAATTGTTACAAGAAATGATTATGGCCCGAGGGGCAGATTTATGATGATTTTACTGAGTTTTTTACTACGATTCACTTCGTTTTTCAAACTGATTTTTACTGAGAGTTTTACTGAGATATATTGAAATTATACTTGTTTCAAAGGATTTGTGGCAGTTGGTTTTCGAACTTATGTATTTGATGAATACTTTATGGTGACTTGGTGTTTTACTGTTTTTGTGAATTGGTGTATCTATGTTGTGTGTTTCGTATATATCATACTGTGATTTATTTTCATTACTACTGAGTTGGCGTACTCATCATTACTACATGCACCTCTGGGTGCAGATCCAGGTACTAGTTCGGAGCAGTAGTCATCCGAGTTTCATTCATCATCAGCTTTGGGATTTCAAGGTAGCTGACCAGCGTCCTCGGCTTCTCTATTTTCCTTCCTTATTTAGTATTAGTATTTTATTCCTAGACTTTGTCTATGACAATAGCAGAGTTAGTTTATTTCGTAGATGCTTATGACATGTTGACTCCGGGTCTTGGGGACGGTTGTAGATTGTTAGCTTGATTGTTTTGTTTAAAGATTTCGAAATTTATATGCGTATTATGAATCGTTGAAAATAAATTGAGATAATTGAAAAGAAAAATGTGAAAATTATGAGTGTTGGCTAGCCTAATTCCACGATAGGCTCCATCACGGCCGGTTAGGATTTGGGGTCGTGACAACCAGCAACTGATAAAGCAAGTGACTCAACACACAACAGATGTGTGATTTTTCCTTGAAGAGAAGATTCCAATAATCGTGTAAGCGATGATATTTATTTATCTCAATTGAAAGAAGGATACATTGAAGGAGACACAATAAATCATATATTTCATCAAAGTTCGTTGTCAGACACAATCTTCAACAGAATGATGAAATAGATGTTCAACAAATTCGTTCAAGTGATAATTTGGTGGAATGATTCACTAAGGCTTTGCCTATCTCAACATTATAGATGTTGTTATACAAGCTCGGAATTCGTCGTCTCCGAAAAATAAAATGATGTTTTTATGGGGAGACAAATACGCGTTGTACTCTTTTTCCCTTGGCTAATATTTTATCCCACTGGGTTTTTCTGGCAAAGTTTTTAATGAGGCAACAAATAATGCGTATTACAAGATAAGTGTATTATTTTTCCTTCACTAAGATTTTTTCCCACATGATTTTTTCTTAGTAAGGTTTTAACGAGGCACATCATCTATAATCATCCAAGGGGGAGTGTTATGAAATATTAGAATTATATTAGTGGATGTCTATAACTCCTAAAGAAGTTACTCCCACTACTCTTCTCCATTAACCTCCCACTATTCTTCACCATTATGGTTGTAACTCCCACAACTCCATAACCTCCTCCATGATCTTCCCCTATGATCATAATTGTTAATATCATATATATAACATCCTTTTTTATTACCTTAGTGTCATCCTATAAATAGAGGGTTTGGGCATCACATTATATACACTTATATACATGGAAGAAATAAGATAATTCTCTCTTCCTCTCCACATTTCTTGTCTATTTTCTTATTTTATAATATTACTTTGAGCTTAGCTTCTTAACAAAATTATCACTATTGGACTATTATGAAAAATAACACTACATTCGTTTCATATTACTTGTCTTTTAAAATTTTTGCACAACTCGTAAGAAAGATACTATTAACTAATAACTTTAATCATAAAAATATTTGTCTAAACTACACTTTGTCTCTCTTCACGCATATTATTGAATTAGTCAGCAGTATACTAATTGAAACTAAAAGGATAGATAATCTTGTTTTTAATGCGTTTTATATATATATATATATATATACATATATATGTGTGTGTGTTTTGAAATATATTTAATTTTCTAAAATGACCGATATTTAGGAGCAGAGGGCATGAAATATTCTATCTTAGAATAGCTAGTCAAATAGGTGTTGAAATACTATCTTAGAATGTTTTGAAACATATTTAATTTTCCAAAATAATTTTAAATGAAAAATTCGCACGTAGTTTTTCTTTTTATGTTCATCAAGAAATTCATACAAAGAATCTTTTTTTTTTTTTTGTAGACTTCCCTTGTAGCTTACATATAATGAAGTTTAGCTTGTAATTTTCTTTTCTTTTGGCTGACGGAGACAATTCTGAGGTGTTTTATTCGTCTTTCTCGCTTTAACTTTTTTCTCTCCTTTCTTTTTCCTCCATTCTTTTTGGGGAATCTGTATATTACGTAAGATTTAAGAAGTTTGAGTTATGATTTCTTTATCTTGAAGGACAGTTTTCTTCTCTTTTTTCTCATTTTGCTTTACATCCCTGATTTTTTTTTCTGTTATTAATTTTTACTAAACAACATAATTGCTTTAATTATTAACCTATCCCTATATATATTTTAACCCAGGGACACACGAACTAGTCCAATATCGGAGATTTAGATCTGGAGAGTATTTAAAATTTCAATAAAATATTAATATATGATTTACTCATTTGAAGTTGTCACGACCCAAATCCCTAATTCAGGTCGCGATGACGCCCAATAGCGGGATTAGG
Source organism: Nicotiana undulata (assembly GCA_005239495.1). Lineage (NCBI taxonomy): Eukaryota > Viridiplantae > Streptophyta > Magnoliopsida > Solanales > Solanaceae > Nicotiana > Nicotiana undulata. Next base: position 75,661 of record ML289144.1, read on the forward strand.
CAAGCCGATATAACTTTCACTAGGTGATACCCTTCCCACTCGATCAACAGGTCAATGATTACCAGTTTATAACAACTAACATGATGCTAGCCTTGAGTGAAAGTAAAGTCATAGTAGGTATAAAGCCGAAATAAAACATACATATCGATATACATCCCAAACCCCCAAAAATATATATACCGCGTGTGTGCCAGGAGCTAGTGTCACGAGTGTCACGGGCAACTACTGAATATACAATGACTACAACATGTACAAGGTCTCAGTCTGAGTGAAATAGACAGAGAACATAACCAAGAAACTCCCGGACGCTGCTAGGAAGTCGTCAGGAAAGCAGCTCACCGTGAAGTATAACCACGCTATCAGTATCTGGCACCGGCCTGAAAATCAGATGAACCAGCCTCCGGACCTGTACAGTCAAGTACAAAAAAGGAAAGAAAGTGCAGCATGAGTACATATATATATATATATATATGTACCCAGTGAGTATCCCGTCTAATCTCGAAGAAGTAGTGACGAGAGGTCGACTCGATACTCACTAAGGTCCAACAATCGTAAAGTAAGCAGGATGTGAAGAAACTGCAGGCAAGTAAAACAAATAATCAAGTACATCAGTAACCGGCATCAAATAACAATCCCAAATCAAACAAGTTTGGTATCCGCCCTGGCGTACGGCCCGATCCCACCCTGGTAGTCTCAATCTCGTCGTGGCGTACAGCCCGATCCCACCCTGGTAGTCTCAATCTCGCTGTAGCGTACGGCCCGATCCCACCCTGGTAGTCTCAATCTCGTCGTGGCGTACAGCCCGATCCCACCCTGGTAGTCTCAATCTCGCTGTAGCGTACGGCCCGATCCCACCCTGGTAGTCTCAATCTCGCCGTGGCGTACAGCCCGATCCTACCCTGGTAGTCTCAATCTCGTCGTGGCGTACGGCTCGATCCCATAATATAATCAATCATCAATCTGCTGTGGCGTACGACCTGATCCCATAATATAGTCAATCATCAATCTGCCGTGGCGTACGGCTCGATCCCATAATATAGTCAATCATCAATCTGTCGTGGCGTACGGACCGATCCCATAATATAGTCAATTATCAATCTGTCGTGACCCTCTTATCACCCTTAAATCAAGCCAAGTATCACAACGTTCAAAGACAACAATACCAAGCACACAAGTATACAAGTCATAACTATGCTACAACAGAGGAAAACAATGAGCATGTTGTGTCCTAGCTACCCGGACGAAACAGTAATAGCCACTACGTACGGANACGTCACTCGGTGCGTATGTAGCCGCCAAACAAGATCACATAGCAAACAAGGCTACCTAGAGGGAAAATTTCCCTCTTACGAGGTTAGAAAGGAGACTCACCTCGATAAAAGCACTCCTCGGACCAAGGACCGGATCAAAGATGCGCTCGAATTTCCGAAACTACTCCTGACGGCTCTCCACTAGCCAAACATAGTATAATTGAGTCAATTCATGCTCTAGGAATAAGAATTAACAAGATATTCCAAAATATAGCATTCTTGAAGGTTTTTGAAATTTCGACCCCGAGCCCACGCGTTCGGATTTTGAAAATTCTCGAAGGAATGAATTACCCGAAGCCTAAGGATCGTGATTAAATAATTTTATTTAGGAATTCATGGCTAAAAAGGAGTAATTCACTAATTATCAAAGCCCTAGAAATTTTCTACCCAGTTTTCCCATGATTTGATATTTTAATAGGTAACCTAGTTGGAATTCCATAATTAATCCATGAATTTAGAGAGGAAATTACACTAACCTTGAGGAACTTGACCTTGGACAGCTTTTCCCCAGCTTTGAGGAGATTTAATGGAGGTTGGGTATTTGAAATTGAATAAGAAAACCCGTAATTGGACATTTAAGTACTGCCCAGGAAAACCTTCACCGCGATCGCGGCATCAGGCGTGCGATCGCTGAGACCAAGCTGCCAGACCACTACGGTCGCGGCTGGAGGTCTGCGATCGCGGAGAACAAATGGCCTTGGGCCCCCAAACAACACTATGCGATCGCATAGTGGGGCCTGCGATCGCGGAGAGTGAGGAGTTAGGCTTATGCGATCGCAGGAGTGAGGTCTGCGATCGCAGAGAGTGGGGGAAGAGACTTATGCGATCGCAGGGTGATGTTTTCGATCGCAGAGCACAAAATTTTGCCCAGAAGAAATTCCTCTCTGCAATCGCAATCATCCCTCTACGATCGCAGAGAAGGAAACCAGACAGGGATTTTTCTGGTTTTTCTAACTTAGCTCCCGGTGGTCTAAAACACCTCCGAGCCCCCCCGGACCCCGTCCAAAAGCCCAAGCAAGTCTGTATTCATGATACGGACTTGCTCGAACTTCTGGAACATGAAAAACAACAACGGAACTCAAAATTCAACCCCAAAACCAAATAATTCAAACTTAAGAACTTTGGAATTCTAGAATTCATGGCATTGCGCCGAACGAGTCTATATTACTCGGAATGACCCCAAATTTTGCAGACAAGTCGTAAATGACTATACGGAACTATTGCCGGTCTCGGAATTCCATTCGGACCCCGATAGCATTAAGTCCCATTCCAGGCCAAATTTTAAACTTAAGGAAATCCTGATTTCCATTTCGGGCGCCGAAATGCTCCCGGGTCATCAAAAACCCGAGCCGAACATACACCCAAGTGTGAAATCATCATACAGAGCTACTAGAGCTGTCATAACTCGATTCCGAGGTCGTTTGCTCAAAATGTTGACCGAAGTCAAACTTGGCCAAATAGGCCAGCCTTAAGGAACCAGGTGTTCCTAAATCATCCCCAAATCCCGAATCACCCGCTCCCGCGAGTCAAATAGACGCTATAGAAGGTTTCATTTAAGGAAACGGGATCTTAATACGCAAAACGACCGGTTGGGTCGTTACATTATCCCCCTCTTAAACAAACGTTCGTCCTCGAACGAGACTAGAATCATACCTGGAGTGCTGAACAGCTGTGGATATCTGCTCCGCATGTCCTGCTCGGACTCCCAAGTCGCCTCTTCAACTGGTTGGCCCCTCCACTGGACCTTAACCGCATAAACTTTCTTAGACCTCAGCTGACGGTCCTGCCTACCGACAATAGCCACTGGCTCCTCCTCGTAGCCTAACTTCTCATCTAACTGAATAGTGCTATAATCAACCACGTGTGAGAAGTCGCCCTGATACCTCCGAAGCATGGAAACATGAAAAACTGGGTGAACTCCTGATAAGGCTGGAGGCAAAGCAAGCTCATAAGCAACCTCTCCAACCCGCTTCAGCACCTCGAAAGGACCTATAAATCTGGGGCTCAGCTTGCCTTTCTTTTCGAATCTCATAATGCCCTTCATCGGCGAGACCTTCAACATAACCTTATCTCCCTCCATGAATGCTACATCACGTGCCCGCCGATCCGCGTAGCTCTTCTGCCTAGACTGTGCTGTACGGAGCCTTTCCTGAATAATCTTTACCTTTTCCAAGGCATCTCTGACCAGATCTGTACCGTATAGTTTGGCCTCGCCGACATTGCCGACCATATAAGGTCTCAAATGGAGCCATCTCGATGCTAGACTGATAACTATTATTGTATGCAAACTCTGCTAAGGGCAAGAACTGATCCCACTGACCCCCGAAATCAATCACGCAAGCCCTGAGCATATCTTCCAAAATCTAAACTATACGCTCTGACTGACCATCAGTCTGAGGGTGAAATGTTGAACTGAGGTCTATTTGAGTACCCATATCGCTGTGCAAAGCTCTCCAGAAGTGCGAAGTGAACTGAGGACCCCGATCTGAAATGATAGACACCGGCACACCGTGCAATCAGTCTATCTCATGAAGGTAAATCTGAGCCAGCCTCTCTGTAGTATAAGTAGTAGCCACAGGAATAAAATGTGCTGATTTGGTCAGTCTATCCACAATGACCCAAACCGCAGCAACCTTCCGCAAAGTCCGAGGCAACCCAACCACGAAGTCCATCGTGATACGCTCCCATTTCCACTGAGGAATGGGCATCTGCTGAAACAAGCCTCCCGGCCGCTGATGCTCATACTTAACCTGCTGACAATTAAGACACCTAGCCACATGCTGAACAATGTCTTTCTTCATCCGCCTCCACCAGTAGTGTTGCTTCAAATCACGGTACATCTTTGTAGCTCCTGGGTAGATAGAATACCGAGAACTGTGAGCCTCTGCTAGAATCCTCTCCCTCAGGCCATCAACATTAGGAACACACAATCGGCCCCGGAGTCGCAGAACACCATTCTCGCCTAAAGTAATCTCCTTGGCCCTGCCCTGGACCACCGTATCCCATAGCTTTGCTAGACGTGGATCATCAAACTGTCGAGATTTAATCTCCCCCAATAATGAAGACTGAGCAAACACATGAGCTAGAACTCGACGAGGCTCAGAAAGATCCAATCTCACCAGGCGATTGGCCAAGGACTGAATGTCCCCGGCTAAAGGTCTCTTGTCACGACCCAAAACCTATGGGTTGTGATGGCGCCGGACACCACTGTCATGCAAGCCAACCCCTTAATCAGTTGAAATACCTTCCTGTTTAACAATTTCGAAATCGTTGCCTTTATTGCATTTCATAATCAAATAAAAAAAAGTTTTGTAAATTAAACACGACAAGAAATCTATTTAATTCCATAAAACAAGACTCAACACATCCCCAGAACCCGGTGACACAAGTACATGAGCAGTTTCTAAGAATTTATACAATTATACCACTCTTGTCCGAGAAATAAATGGGACAAAGGCAATAGATATAAAATGTAAGTACACAGAAGGGAGACTCCGACAGCTGTGGAACGCTTCTGGATGAATGCAGCCCGTATAAGTCTTCCAAGCCAATCATTGTACTATAAAGGTACCTGTGCAACAAAATGCACAGAAAGTGTAGTATGAGTACATATACATATATGTACCCAGTGAGTATCCCGTCTAATCTCGAAGAAGTAGTGACGAGAGGTCGACTCGATACTCACTAAGGTCCAACAGTAATAAAGTAAGCAGGATGTAAGGAAAACTGTAGGCAAGTAAACAAATAATCAAGTACATCAATATCCGGCATCAAATAACAATCTCAAGTCAAACAAGTATGGTATCCGCCATGGCGTACGGCCCGATCCCACCCTGGTAGTCTCAATCTCGCCGTGGCATACGGCCCGATCCCACCCTGGTAGTCTCAATCTCGCCGTGGCGTACAACCCGATCCCACCCTGGTAGTCTCAATCTCGTCGTGGCGTACGGCCCGATCCCACCCTGGTAGTCTCAATCTCGTTGTGGCGTACGGCCCGATCCCACCCTGGTAGTCTCAATCTTGTTGTGGCGTACGGCACGATCCCACCCTGGTAGTATCAATCTCGCTGTGGCGTACGGCCCGATCCCAAAATATAATCAATCATCATTCTTCCGTGGCATACGACCCAATCCCATAATATAATCAATCATCAATCTGCCGTGGCGTACGACCCGATCCCATAATATAATCAATCATCAATCTGCCGTGGCGTACGGCTTGATCCCATAATATAATCAATCATCACTCTGCCGTGGCGTACGGCCCGATCCCATAATATAATCAATCATCATTCTGTCATGGCGTACGACCCGATCCCATAATATAATCAATCATCAATCAGCAGTGGCGTACGGCCCGATCCCATAATATAATCAATCATCACTCTGTCATGGCGTACGGTCCGATCCCATAACATAATCAATAATCATTCTGCCATGGCGTACGGCCCGATCCCATCCCGTGATTCTCTTATCACTCTTAAGTCAAGCCAAGTATCACAACGTTCAAAGACAACAGTACAAATCACACAAGTATACAAGTCATATCGATGCTATAACAGGGAAAAACAATGAACATGTTGTGTCCTAACTACCCGGACGAAGCAGTAATAGCCACTACGTACGGACTCTCGTCACTCGGTGCGTACGTAGCCCCCAAACAAGATCACATAGCAAACAAGGTTACCTAGAGGGACAATTTCCCTCTTACGAGGTTAGAAAGGAGACTCACCTCGCTCCGAAGATTCATCACCGGCTTCCAAGCCTCTACGACGACTAAAAATGGATGTGCACGCTCCCATACTATCCAAATAACGATAATTCAATGAAAATATACTCAATAGATCATAACCAATTCAAATTACAAAGTTCCTCAACCCGACTCTATGAAATGACCAAAATGCCCTCGGGCCCACGTGCCCGGGCCTCGAAATTTCTTGAATAAAATCCCTACCCGAATATTTACTAATTCAATAACACATTTTACTCAATTACTCATTCTAAATTCGTGGCTAAAATTCAAATTTCTAGGTTTTCTTCAAAATACTAATTTTTCCACAAATTTTCCCTAATTTTCATGTTCTAATCCATGATATAATCTTGTATTTAACTTAGAAATGAGTAGAATGATCTTACCTCGGAAGCTTGGTTGAAATCTTCCTTGAAATGCTCTCAAAATCCGGCCATAGTAATGAAGAAATGAAGCAAAATGAGCCAAACCCGCTAAAATACCATTCTGCCCAGGTATTTACTCGTTGCGATCGTGGAAAATGCTTCGCGATAGCGGAGAACAATTTTCCAGCCCAAAATTTGCTCTTCGCGATCGCGGAGAACAATTGTCCAGCCTGCCCGGACAGCCTCCAGTAAAATAGACATAACATTTTGCACACAACTCCAAATGAAAAATGGTTAAATGTTCTGAAAACTATACTCAAATATCTACAACTTTCATTTGTTGGTCATCTCCAATTCCTTATAGATTTGTATATATAATCTGTCAAAGTCAGCCCATGTGCAACACAACCTTCTTCTTCAGACTTCCCGGACACCCTGTAGTGTAACAGCCATATATATTTGTACATAAACACAAATCATGAATGGTTTAATTTATGTAGAAACTAGACACAAAGGGCTACAACTTTCAGTTTTATACCATCTCAAAATTCCTTATAGATTGTGAGATATGAGCCTCCGAAGTCGAGTCAGTGCAGCAGAAGAGTTACTCTACGCGATCACGAAAGGCTTTCCGCGATCGCGATTCACTAGCCCGTTTCTCACATTTTACTCACCGCGATCGCGACCAATTCCCCGCGATCGCGTAGAACACTGCTCTAGCCAAAAACCAGCAGTTATAAATGGCCTAGAAATGGTCCGAAACCACCCTGAAACTCACCCGATCCCCTCGGGACTTCGTCCTAACGTACCAACAAGTCTAGAAACATATCACGGACTTAGTCGACGCCTAAAATCACATCAAACAACGCCGAAAACACGAATCGCGCAAGAATTCAACTTTATGAACTTTGAAATTTCTAACTTTCATATCCGACGCCGAAACCTATCAAACCATGTACGATTGACCTCAAATTTTGCAGGCAAGTCATATTCGACATTACGGACCTGCTCCAACTTCCGGAATCGCATTCCGAACCCAGTATCAAAATTTCCATTTCCGGTCGAATTCTTCAAAAACCTTCAGTTTTCTATCTTTAGCCAAATGACCTTAAATTGACTTCCGGATATCCGAATTCACTTTCGATCGCGCCCCCAACTCCAGAATCACCATACAGAGCTATTCCCGGACTCGAAATCCCAAACGGATATCAATATCATTGAAATGTACTTCAAGTCAAACTTAGGAAATTTCCTTAAAATACTAACTTTCCACAATATGCGTTGAACTGCTCCCGGATTATCCAAAATCCGTTCCGGACATACGCCCAAGTCCGAAATCATCATACGAACCTGCTGGAACCTTCGGATCCTGATTCCGAGGTCGTTCTCAAAATTCAGTCTTACTCAATTTCTTCAACTTAAGGCTTCTGAAATGAGAATTTTCCTTTCAATTTAACTCCAAACCTCCTGAATTTCAACTCTGACAATACACACAAGTCACAATACCCGAAATGAAGCTGTTCATGACTCCCAACTGCTGAATGACGCGCTGGATATCAAAATGACCAGTCGGGTCGTTACATCTCTCCTCAGCTGCAATGTAGGCCAAACTACCCATACTAGCTGCCCGCCTGCTCAAGGCATCTGCTACCACATTTGCTTTGCCCGGGTGATACAGAATAGTGAGATCATAGTCTTTCAACAACTCAAGCCACCTCCGCTGCCTCAAATTAAGGTCCCTCTGCTTGAGTAAGTACTGCAAGCTGCGGTGGTCGGTATAGACCTCACAAGATACACCGTACAAATAATGTCGCCATATCTTCAAAGCATGAACAATCGTCGCCAACTCCAAATCGTGCACAGGGTAATTCTTTTCATGAACCTTCAGCTGCCGCGAAGCATAAGCAATAACCTTGCCATCCTGCATTAATACACATCCCAACCCGACGCGCGAGGCGTCGCAATACACTATATACACTCCAGACTCGGAAGGCAATGATAACACTGGTGCTGAAGTCAATGCCGATTTGAGCTTCTGAAATCTCTCCTCACAATCGTCGGACCACTAAAATGGAGCATTCTTCTGAGTCAATCTAGTCAGTGGAGCGGCAATAGAAGAGAATCCCTCCACGAATCGACGGTAATAACCTGCTAAACACAGAAAACTTCTGATCTCTGAAGCTGACGTAGGACGTGGCCAACTCTGAACTGCCTCAATCTTCTGTGGATCAACCTTAATACCCTCACCTGAAACCACATGCCCCAGAAATGCCACGGACTCCAGCCAAAACTCGCACTTGGAGAATTTAGCATATAGCTTCTGCTCTCGCAAGGTCTGAAGTACAACTCTCAAATGCTGCTCGTGCTCTCCCAGGCTCCGGGAGTAGATCAATATGTCATCAATGAAAAAAATAACGAAGGAGTCGATATACGGCCTGAACACCCTATTCATCAAGTCCATAAATGTTGCTGGGGCATTAGTCAAGCCAAAGGACATCACTAAAAACTCATAGTGGCCATATCTGGTGCGAAATGCAGTCTTCGGGACATCAGAAGCCCGAATCTTCAACTGGTGATAACCCGACCTCAGATCAATCTTAGAGAATACACGAGCACCCTGTAGCTGATCAAACAAATCATCAATGCTTGGCAGAGGATACTTGTTCTTGATGGTCACCTTATTCAACTTACGGTAGTCAATACACATCCGCATAGACCCATCCTTCTTCTTCACAAATAGTACTGGAGCACCCCACGGCGACACGCTCGGCCTAATAAACCCATTGGCCAACAACTCCTCAAGCTGCTCTTTCAACTCTTTTAGCTCCTTAGGAGCCACACGATAAGGAGGAATAGAAATAGGCTGAGTATCTGGAGCCAAATCAATGCATAAATCTATATCTCGATCTAGAGGCATGCCTAGAAGATCTGAAGGAAACACATCCGGAAACTCTCGAATGACAGGTACTGAATCAAGGGTAGGAGACTCGGCGGTGGTTTCCCACACATAAGCAAGATAAGACAGACACCCTTTCTCGACCATGTGCCGAGCGTTCATGAAGGAAATGACCCGGCCGAAGGCACTAACTGAAGCACCCTTCCACTCTAACCTCTGCGACTCAGGCATGGCTAATGTAACTGTCTTGGCATGGCAATACAGAACAGCATGATGAGGGGATAACCAATCCATGCCCAAGATGACCTCGAGATCAACCATATCAAGCAACAACAGGTCGACTCTGGTCTCAAACTCACAGAAGGTAATCACACAAGACCGGTAGACCCGGTCTACCAATACACAGTTGCCCACAGGAGTGGATACATACAAGGGAGAACCCAAAGACTCGCAACTAACATCCAGAAAATGGGCAAATAATGCCGAAACATAAGAATATGTAGACCCTGGATCAAATAGCACTGAAGCCTCTCTACCACAGACCGAAATAATACCTGTACTCACGGCGTCTGATGCCACTGCGTCTGCCCTGGCCGGAATAGCATAAAATATGGCTGGAGCACCCGCTGACTGAGCTCCCCTAGGACGAACTGGATCTGAACGACCCCTTCCTAACTAGCCTCCCCCTCTAGGACGGCCCCTACCGGTCTGACCTTCACCCCTAAGTGGTCGGGCTGCTGGCACTGAAATCATAGGCTGATGGCTCTGCTGCACGGCCTTGCCCCAATTCCTGGGACAAAACCTCCATGCGTGACCCAGATCCCCACACTCGAAGAAACCCCCTGGAACTATTGTTTGCTGCCCTGAAGAGGAGGAACCCTGACTAGCTGAAGAGCAGTGTGAATCCCCTGGTAAAGCACTGGGATAAGAACTGGAGGATCTCTGATGGCTAGAATAACGGTTGGGCGCATTCTGGATGGCTGAAGGATGATAGGAGCGCTCGGGCATGGCGCTAAACTGGGGCCTGACTGGAACAACCCTAGGAGGTACTGGAGGTGCTGAATAGGAAGGCCTGCTGAACTGGACACCTCCGTACTGACCCCTGGCCCTGGCTGGAGCCCCTCTGAAGTCGCCTACAAACCTGGCTCTCTTGTCCTGCTGACCTGGCTGACCCTGCTCCCTGCCCCTCACACGGTAACCCTCGATACATCGAGTTATCTCGACTACGAGCTGATATGGGGTACCCATCTCTACCTCTCTGGCCATGGAAGTCCTGATTCCCGGATGTAATCCTGCCACAAACCGTCGAACCCTCTCAACATCTGTGGGTAATATCATGAGAGCATGGCGAGACAACTCTGAGAACCTGGCCTCATAATCTGACACAGACATCTGCCCCTGCTCTAACCTCTCAAATTGACCCCGAAGCTCCTCCCTCTCAGATGGTGGAATGTATCTGTCCAAAAATAACTGAATAAACTGCTCCCAAGTAATCGGTGGCGACCCTGCTGGCCTACTGAGAACATATGACTGCCACCAGTGGCAAGCTCTGCCCTCAAGCTGAAATGTCGTGAAATCTACCCCGTGTGACTCTAATATCCTCATGTTGTGCAGTCTGTCCCTACACCTCTCGATAAAATCATGTGCATCCTATCCTCGCTCACCCCCGAAGGTCGGAGGACGAAGCTGGGTCCACCTACCCAGCAGCTTCTGCTGGTCTATTTCTGCAACTGGCCTAGGCTCCGGTGCTGCCACCCCAGGCTGAACCCCAACCACTGGTGGAATATCTGGAGTACGATGTACTGCTGCTGCTGGTCCTGTAGCCTGGGCGGTAGGGGTATGAACTCCCCCTCCTGCCTGCGAAGCAGCAGGATCTGATGGGAGTACACCCGTCTGTGACATAGTATCCATGAACCTCAGCATACGGCCCATGACCTCCTGGAAGCCCGGCGCCGTCATAAAATCAGCAGGTGATGGAGCTACTGGAGGCAGCTCATCCTGCTCCTCGACATAAGGATCCTCAACTGGTGCAACCGGTACCACTCTGGGATGCCCTCGCCCCCTACTACGAACAAAAGCCCTACCCCTGCCCCTACCACGACCTCGAGCGGCGGGGTAAGCAGCCTCTCCTATATCAGGAACATGTGAAGCACGCGTCCTCACCATCTGTCAGAGAATAGAAGAACAGGTTTGAGTACATCATCGGTTGCACGATCAGATATGAACAAAAGGAGTTTCTTAACACCCTATAGCCTCCTGAAGATAAGTACAGACGTCTCCGTACCGATCCGCAAGAGTCTACTGGGTTTGCCCGTGACTCGTAAGACTACGTGAACCTAAGGCTATGATACCATGTTGTCACGACCCAAATCCCTAATTCAGGTCGCGATGACGCCCAATAGCAGGGTTAGGCAAGCCGATATAACTTTCACTAGGTGATACCCTTCCCATTCGATCAACAGGTCAATGATTACTAGTTTATAACAACTAACATGATGCTAGCCTTGAGTGAAAGTAAAGTCATAGTAGGTATAAAGCCGAAATAAAACATACATATCGATATACATCCCAAAACCCCAAAAATATAAATACCGCGTGTGTGCCAGGAGCTAGTGTCACGAGTGTCACGGGCAACTACTGAATATACAATGACTACAACATGTACAGGGTCTCAGTCTGAGTGAAATAGACAGAGAACATAACTAAGGAACTCCCGGACGCTGCTAGGAAGTCGTTAGGAAAGCATCTCACCGTGAAGTATAACCACGCTATCAGTATCTGGCACCGGCCTGAAAATCAGATGGACCAGCCTCCGGACCTGTACAGTCAAGTACAGAAAAAGGAAAGAAAATACAGCATGAGTACATATATATAAATATGTACCCAGTGAGTATCCCGTCTAATCTCGAAGAAGTAGTGACGAGAGGTCGACTCGATACTCACTAAGGTCCAACAATCGTAAAGTAAGCAGGATGTGAACAAACTGCAGGCAAGTAAAACAAATACTCAAGTACATCAGTAACCAGCATCAAATAACAATCCCAAATCAAACAAGTTTGGTATCCGCCATGGTGTACGGCCCGATCCCACCTTGGTAGTCTCAATCTCGCCGTGGCGTACGGCCCGATCCCATAATATAGTCAATCATCAATCTGTCGTGGCGTACGGCCTGATCCCATAATATAGTCAATTATCAATCTATCGTGACCCTCTTATCACCCTTAAATCAAGCCAAGTATCACAACGTTCAAAGACAACAATACCAAGCGCACAAGTATACAAGTCATAACTATGCTAAAACAAAGGAAAACAATGAGCATGATGTGTCCTAGCTACCCGGACGAAACAGTAATAGCCACTACGTACGGACTCTCGTCACTCGGTGCGTACGTAGCCCCCAAACAAGATCACATAGCAAACAAGGCTACCTAGAGGGACAATTTCCCTCTTACGAGGTTAGAAAGGAGACTCACCTCGATAAAAGCACTCCTCGGACCAAGGACCGGATCAAAGATGCGCTCGAATTTCCGAAACTACTCCTGACGGCTCTCCACTAGCCAAACATAGTATAATTGAGTCAATTCATGCTCTAGGAATAAGAATTAACAAGATATTCCAAAATATAGCATTCTTGAAGGTTTTTGAAATTTCGACCCCGAGCCCACGCGTTCGGATTTTGAAAATTCTCGAAGGAATGAATTACCCGAAGCCTAAGGATCGTGATTACATAATTTATTTAGGAATTCATGGCTAAAAAGGAGTAATTCACTAATTATCAAAGCCCTAAAAATTTTCTACCCAATTTTCTCATGATTTGATATTTTAATAGGTAACCTAGTTGGAATTCCATAATTAATCCATGAATTTAGAGAGGAAAATACACTAACCTTGAGGAACTTGACCTTGGACAGCTTTTCCGCAGCTTTGAGGAGCTTTAATGGAGGTTGGGTATTTGAAAATGAAGAAGAAAACCCGTAATTAGACATTTAAGTACTGCCCAGGAAAACCTTCACCGCGATCGCGGCATCAGGCCTGCGATCGCAGAGACCAAGCTGCCAGGCCAAATTCTAAACTTAAGGAAATCCTGATTTTAATTTCGGGCGCCGAAATACTCCCGGGTCATCAGAAACCTGAGCCGAACATACGCCCGAGTCCGAAATCATCATACGGAGCTACTGGACCTGTCAGAACTCGATTCCGAGGTCGTTTGCTCAAAATGTTGACCGAAGTCAAACTTGGCCAAATAGGCCAGCCTTAAGGAACCAGGTGTTCCTAAACCATCCAAATCATCCCCAAATCCCGAACCACGCGCTCCCGCGAGTCATAAAGCACAAATAGACGCTATAGAAGGTTTCATTTAAGGAAACGGGATCTTAATACGCAACACAACCAGCTGGGTCGTTACAGAAGTGATCATAACTAACTGGGAAATACATGTAACTATTTTCGCTAATATGTTAGTTTTCAAGTGGTGTTTTCTTCTACAGTTGTTAATCATTATGAACTTATGGTATGTAAGTTGAAGTCTTTTTCTGCAAATTCAATTGTTTTTTAAAAAGTTTAATTTACAGAAAGAGTTACCCACTTTATTTCAAAAAAGATGTATTTTGTTGTTTATTCGTCTATTCTTTAGTTGAAACTTGAAACTACTACCAGATTATTAATTCATACATCACAAGTTGTATAAGTGAAAGTGATTTGCAACAAGCTTTGTGTCACGCCCCATTTTTCCACCTTAGGATATTGTGATGGCACTTAGTTTCTAAGACTAGGTAAATCTAACATTCTTGAATACTTAACTGAATTTAACAGTTAAGAAAACAAGATAATTTGATAAACTCATAACAAATCCAAAATAGAATATCTATAACAAAACTCCTAAAACCTATGGAACTGAGTCATAAACTCTACAGGGGTATACTGTAAAATCCCTAGTACAACACTGTCTAAATAAAAAGTAGACACTAGTAAAATAAAGACAGAAGGTGACTCTGAGGCCTGCGGACGCGGGGCAAGTATACCTTGAAGTTTCCGAACAATATGATCCACTCATTGATGCATAGCCTGAATCGAGTTTCCTGGATCTGCACAACAATATGCAGAAGCGTAGTGTGAGTACATCACAACAGTACCCAGTAAGTATCAAGCCTAACCTCGGTAGAGTAGTGATGAGGCCAGGTCAAGATACCTATTAGGATAAGAAAAGAAATCGAACAAGTATAGTATAGTCTAATAATGAAAACGAGGAAATAGTGACAATAAAGCAATACAGAAAGGTAAGCTACAATAGAATTTAAAGCAGTAAAGGCAACAAGGAAGGAACACATAATAAGAACATCAAGAAAAGAAGACGGACAAATACAAGTGAGGTAAATAAGAGATAATAACAAGAATCACAAATGAGGTACCGCCTCGTAATCACAATCACAATCTTTCCTTATACCGCCACGCGAGCCTAAAATTTAGATTGTTTTGAAAATATATTTTTCGAAATAGCTACACGCATAGCCCACCTTATGTCGCCATGTGGCTTCAAGTAATTCCCTTATTAGCAACACGCACATAGATCCCACCTTATGTCGTCGCATGCACATTAACCTTTATCCTTATACTGCTGCACGCGCATCAATATCACAATATAATCACAACTCGCACCTCAAGTGCCGATATGCCACACCTTGCCAAAAGAATCGACAATACCCATGTTTCCATAACAAATAGCCCATGGCTCAACCACGATGTGTACAAGAGTCTCAACAATAACAAAATAATAGTGAATAGCTCAACAAGAACGATGTCTCAATAAGTAACAACTTCGCCTCAAAGTGATAACGACTTTTGCAAATTCAACACCAATAACTAAACAAGAAGATATTCCATGCAATAACAACTTCAAGTAAGTAATTCAACAATTAAAGAAATGACAAGACAATAAGGAATAAAGCATATACGAGCAAAACAACAAGTAAGAGGTGGAACAAGTGTTAATAATGCCAAATAAGCATATGAGAGTAGATTAACACATGTAAGGGTAGATTAACAATGAAAGATGTAACATGTTACAGCAATTCAATTAAAGGCATGGAAAGAGTCTAAATAGCCTAAACCGGTCAAAGACCACATATAGCTCGTGTACTCACTCGTCACCTTGCGTACACGACTCTCACATAACACAAATAACACCAACAACTTCAATTCTAAGGGGTATTTCTCTCACACAAAGTTAGGCAACATACTTACCTCAAACAAGCTAAACCAATCCACTAGTAAGCTATTTCCGCGAATATCCAACTTTGGACGGCCTCAGTCTAGCTAAATAACTTAATACCATAAATACAAACCATAGGAAACTATTCTGAACGATAAAGTTGTAATCTTTGAAGAAAATTAAAGTCAACTCAAAAATTTAACCATGTGCCCTCACCTTGGAATCCGACCAAACTTACAAAATTCGAACACACATTCAATAACGAGTCCAACTATACTAAGATTATCCAATTCCGACCTCAAATCGACCTTCAAATCCTCAATTTATAGTTTAGGAAGTTCTCACAAAATTCTCCAATTTTTCCAACTCAAAACACTAATTAAATGATAAAAATAATGATGAGTTCGTGAATAATAATCAAATTTGAGTAAAAAAAACACTTACCCTGATCAAGTCCTTGAAATTCCCTTCCAAAATCGCACAAATTGATCTTTCTAACTCAAAAAGATAAAAATAACTCTAACCCTCAGTCCAACCCCTTTTATGCCTAGCTATTCCGCACCTGCGGACCATCAGCCGCTTCTGCGGCTCTACACCTGCGGAAAATCCATCGCAGATGCGGATTTTCATTATGCCTAGGAGGATCTCTTTTGCGGACAATAGTGCATATCTGCGCTTCCGCTTCTCTGAAACCAAGGCGCATCTCCGCGTCCGCTTCTCATGGTAGGCTATAATTACGTATTTTAGTCTCTTATTGCACACTAATTCGTTGCAGTTTACCTGTGTTGAGCTTTAATCGGTACTGTTTTGCACTTATTGTATGTTTTATGCCTTGTAGGAGCGATTTGGAACTATGTAGATGTTGTAGAACTAATTCGAGCTATTTAGAGCTTTGAAGTCTGAGTGAAAGCTCAAGTGATTAACGGGATCGTCTTCGGGGGTCGAGGACCAAGTCTAGACGTCAAAAATCAAGTTTGAAACAAAACTATGGGAATTGTGCACTACTACGGCGCGTGGGGCGGCACATGGTGTTCCGCAACAATGCAAATCCGACATGTTGTCCAAAGTGTGATCCCCTGAAGAAGTCCACTAGCACGTGTCATGGCGCGTCGCCCCATGCGGCGCGCCTGTGTATTGTTTTACAAAGTGAAAATCCTATTTCGGCTAAGAAAGAGTGAATTCGTCTAGGCTCGACCTTACTTAGTAGTATAAATACATGGAAGAACATTATTTTCTGGACTTTTGACATACGTTAGACTTAAGGAAGCTAAGGAGGAGTTGGAAGAACACAAGCACAAGGATTTCATCATTCCTTCCTCACTCAAGACCCGAGTTTGGATCGAAATTATATTTTCCTATCCTTTAATTATATTCGTGATGAATTACTCCATTTATATGGAATAGTTCCCAGGGTTTGATGATTTGGTGTATTGACGATTGTTTGTGGATTATAACTCTAGTTTTATGTATTGAATCGTTTTGGATGATTTAATTGTTGCATCTATATTCACTAGTTCATGTAATCGAGAGAGGTATAACTTGTGATATCTTTGCATTATATTGTTGGTTGAGTTCATAGATTCTTCTAAGTAATCGAAAGAGGCTAGTTGAATCATTGATTAAACCTAGTTACGAGAATAATCGAAAGAGGTTTTCCTAAAGACCAATCCACGACGCATTCTTACATATTTTCACATGTTTTAATTAAATTGGTTCATCTCGTGAGGTTAAGACTTAATCGAGAGAGGAGTTTTTGCTGAATTGAACTAATAATTGAGTGAATTCAAGAGACTCACTTGAACATTAGAAGTGAAGTATCTAGAGTTAGATCACGAACAATTATCTTGCACCTATCCTATCAAAACCCTATCTTCTCCCACTGATGACCGTACTTGTTTATTCCTTGTCTCGATAGTCACTAGTCAATAGCTTTAGATTCATAGATAATTTTAGTTGTTAATCATATCAATCTCAACTATTGATCCTCCTAAATGACAATCAAGCTAGAAACTACGAGAATAGTGTTTAAATCCACTCCTTGTGGATATGATATTATACATACTATCTTTGATTATCGAGCATAATTTAAGTGTGTGTTTTGTGCTCGTCAGCTTCTGCGGAAGAAAACCGCACCTGCGGTCCCAAAACCGACAGACCAAAACTCCGCTCCTGTA
Source organism: Nicotiana undulata (assembly GCA_005239495.1). NCBI lineage: Eukaryota > Viridiplantae > Streptophyta > Magnoliopsida > Solanales > Solanaceae > Nicotiana > Nicotiana undulata. The sequence goes on from ML289144.1 coordinate 93,363, forward strand.
GAGGGAACCCGCATCTGCGCAAAAGTCTTCGCACCTGCGGACACAGCTCGCCCAGCCCCAAAATCTCGCTTTTGCGTCTCAGATGTCGCTTTTGGGGTGCTGCACTTGCAGCCCAAAGTGCGCAGGTGTGATTGCACCAGAACCTCAGCAGGACAGAAATTCTTCAAAGTCCAAAATGGATTCGGATTCACTTCGAATGACACCTGGGGCCCCCGGGACCCCTCCTAAACATACCATGAAGTCCTAAATCACATAACGGGCCTACTCGAAGCATAAAATCCCATCAAACAACACCAAATCTACGAATCGCAACCCAATTTAAGCCTATTGAATCCATGAACAGTCAACTTCCAAAACTAACGCCGATTCATGCTAAACCAACTCTGATTGACCTCAAATTTCGGACACAAGTCATAATGACACAATGAACCTTTTCCAACTCCCGGAACCAAAATCCGGACCTGATATCAACAAAGTCAACTCTTGGTCAAACTTCTCATCCTTCCAAACTTTCAACTTTCCAACTTTCGTCAATTCAAGCCAAAATGACCTACGGATCTCCAAATTAATATTTGGAACACTCCGAAGTTCAAAATCACCATATAGAGATATCGGAATCATCATAGTCGTCTACACAAAAGTCAAACTCAGGTCAACTCTTTCAACTTAAGCTGACTTTGGGACTAAGTGTCCCAATTCACTCTGAAGCTCACCCGAAACCAAAACCAATCAACCCAACAAGTCACATAACCACAATATAACATAAATGATGCAATAAATAGGGGAACGTGGCTAAAATACTCAAAACGACTGGCCAGATTATTACACTTTGTTGATGCATATAATTAAATTTGTTAAATAAACATATATTAGTACTGAGTTCGTACTACTTGTCTAAAAAATGTAATGATTTATCTAGTTGCGCTCCTAATCTGCATAGACTAAGGGCGAAGCTTACGGTATGAATTATCAAGGTATCTAATCTGTATAGACGAAGAGCGAATACTAATACTTATGATATGAACTATTGAGATATTTAATCATGTTCGCTCCTAAAATCCAAAATTGTTGTTGCTCTTAAAGTACAAATCTTTTGGTCTTTCACTCAAGTTGAACACTTTGTATGGCCCATGTCAAAAGTGTTACATTCAAAAAGTTTTATCTAATGTTAAGATAGGATGCTTAATAATTATAGGTGGAATATCAATGAAGAACCTAGAGGTGGTGATGGAGTTGTCTTATAGTTTCTTTAAAGATTCTTCATTCTTCAATTGACCACTCTCATCTTTTTATTATTTTCAATTCAAAGAAGATGATTGTTCTGTTTACGATACACAATCAACTATATATATAAATACTTAAAAACATATAAATGAACCTTTTTATGTGAGAATCAAACATCTGGACCTTAAACCATAATAGTTAATTTGTTTTTCCTCTTTTAAAAAAGTTGGAGTGAACTAAACTCTATAACTTGTAACATAATCGATAAGCCAGTTTTTATTTGCATACGAAAATTTTCAAGAGAACACAAGGGGTCATTTTGATTCATATACCAATTACGGAATGGTTACGATGAAGGGATCATTAGATTTATATACTAGTTAAGGAAGGATTACAATGAAGGGTTTAGCTGTGATTAATAATGAAATGATTGTTGTGCGATAGTTAGGAATGATTGAACTTTTATCCGGTGATTATTAATGAAAGGATTATTATGTGGAAATTATTTAGAGGTTTTTGTTCGTCTTTAAATAGTTTAATTCTCGCACTACTAACATAACCGCGTAAAAAAATATAGATTTATGCATAACTTAGGGTGTGTTTGGTGTGACGGAAAATGTTTTCCGTGGAAAATTTTTTCCAAGAAGATGTATTCTTGGAAAACAAGTAGCAATCTCATTCATTTTCCGGCGTTTGGTACGAGGAAAATATTTCTCAAGAATATTCTTAAATAATTTTGATACAATAAACATGAAGCCATAAACTTTCGAACCAACAACCTTCCGAACCCACAAATTTCATAAACTTCTGAACCGCAAAACTTTCGAAACCGCGAAATTTCGAACCCGTAAACTTTATAATTTCTAAACACGTAAACTTCGAAACACATAAACTTCCGAACTCATAACTTTGGAACTTGTACAATTTTGAACTTGTAAATCGAAAGATGAAAAAAGTAAAACTGAATATATATATATATAATAATTCGGGGGTCGGTGGGGGTGCAGAGAAAAAAGAAACAGAAATTTAAAAATTACGAAAAAAGTTAAAATAGAAAAATTTGTACGGGATGTGGGTGGCGGTTGTGGGGTGGGGTAGGGAATGGTGGGGGAGGGTGTAGAAAAACGAAAAACAGAAATTTGAAATTACAAAAAAAAAAAAAAGGGGGGGGGGGGGTCGGAATTTTTTTTTTTTTTTGGATAGAGGGCATAGGTGAGGTTAGGTGGGTTGAGTGTGGGGTGTGAGGTGGGTTGGTGAAGGTATGGAATAGGGTGAGAAAACTTGAGAAGAAGCTTTGGAAAATATTTTCCCTTCTCTTGATAGAGAAAATATTTTCCGTTGATGAGGAAAATATTTTCCAAAACATTTAAGCCAACCACACATGAAAAATTTGAAAAACATTTTCCGAAAAATATTTTCCTTCGTACCAAACACATCCTTAATGAGATCATTATTTACTATCATCAATCAAATGTTGTATTAGTTATGGGGAGTTACCTTTTCCTTAAGCGGCCAATCAAATGATAAATGATCAGTTATGTGCCAATTAGTTTTTCTTGTTCATTTAACCAATTAACGGTATATTATTTCTTAAAGAATTTTACGTTGAAACAAATTATGCTCATACATTCAACTAGAACCCCCAATTATATAAGATATTTGAAGTAGAATATGCATCCTCAATCAAGTATGACGCAACGTTTTATCTCTTTCTTTATGCAAGATTTAGCCTATTTTGTGAAGGGCATAGGTCCAAAAGACAGAGAATAAGGACAAGTTGTATGGTCCTTCAATTTTATTTATGGAAGAGTCAAATTAAGAACTTGTTTTGAGCATTCCCATCCTTTCTTTTCTTGGAAAAGCATAAAAAATATAAACAGTTACTACTATATATGTCTAAGTGATCTTTGTTCTTTCAACAAAGATTACACTGCTGAGTCAACTTTTGCATATGCCTTTTTTTTCTTATTCACACTTTTAAAATGGCTGTAGAATAATTAAATCATTATTTTAAGAATTCTACATGATGCTTGAGTGGGAAAGCAGAAAGTTTATTTACTATTTGGCCTTAAATAATAAAAAGAGACAATAATATACTAAAAAAAGTAGTACGGAGTATGCTGTAAAACAGTCCCAAGTTGACGTTTATATACTCCTTGAAGCAACTTTTAGTTAACTCCTTCTGTCTCAATAAGTTAATGCGGCACTCCTGAGGATGCAACGCACTCAGCGGACATATAAAGTAAAGCAACTTTCTATGGCCAAGAAAAGAGAGCAAACGAAAAATAAAGATTTTAAAAGGTAAAATTAGGATTTCAGACAACCCAATGTGATCATCAAAGGTTAAAGTCTCATGGTACTAATGCTTCAAATGGTGAAACTTTCAACTATAAATGCGACGGTGTGTTCAGTACACCTCAAGAACGTACGCCCGTTAAGTTTGTATGTTTTGTTTAAGTTTTTGTAAATTGTATATATTTTCGTATTATTATGTTTACCCTAACATGAGTAACAATTAAATTTATATTGTGGTTCTAAGAATACAAATTTAATCAAATGCTAATTGATAAACAAGTAATTAAATAGATAATCTGAACAATTAAATAAATCAAACCAGTACTCTAGCAGTGCTTTCGACCTCGACACGAGATGGTCTCGAGGTTGTATAACAAGAACGGTAAAGAATGAAATAAACAGTGATGAACAGTAATGGATAGTAAGTGAAATAGAGAGCAGCATATGTATTCTTTATCAGTGAACAATGATGATCTTATAGATGATGGGATCCCTCTTTATATAATAGACAAATCCTAAATAAGGTACAATTCTAATAACTGAAGTAAATCTCACGATTGACATCAATAACCACTTGATTCGATTTGTTCCGGGATTTCCGCCGTGATCTTCGACCGGTTTCTAATATCTCGTCATTCCGTTATTACGCCTTACTCGAAGTTAGTCATGCTTGGTCTCGATCTTCACCTAATACTTCGATCTCCATGCTCAATATTCTATCTTCGAGCTCGAACCTCGTCCATTACGAGCTTACCCTCGAGGCAATTTTTATGCCCATAAAATCAGATATGTCTGATTTTGGTAGTCCCCGCGTTTCTTAGAATAGAATGATAAGAAACGATTTTATCTGAAACCTTAATCATGATGTCAGCCTTGTGACGTTAGCGACAAAAGTGATTGAAGCGTCGGGTCTGCACAGTTCCCAAGGTCACTAATTAACGCCGGTTGATGGTCGGCCACTAGTGCTCTCAAACCGTCGAAATGGCCATTATAAATAGATCAACTTCATAATCCTTTCAAACTTTACTCTCAAAACTTTCTACAAATCTCTAAAAGATCGTCTACTTTCTTCAAGTTCATCTTCTTCGCCAGTTTCCGTTTACCAAAACATCAATTCCTTCTTCTTTCTTCAAGTTCATCTTCTTCGCCAGTTTTCGTTTACCAAAGCATCAAGTCCTTCTTCTTTCTTGAACTTCATATAGAGATGGCTAAAACGTCAAAGTCTGTCCCCCAAAAAGAAAAGGCCTCCTCATCGCGGTCGCCCGGCGACAAAACGCGGGTGGAGCAAGAGTGCGTTCCTGGTCCATGCGAACTTACCTCCGACTTCAAAGTCGAAAAACCCTCTTCAGTTCCTGGTCAATGCGATCCCATGTCTAGATATATATGTTCGATATCCAAAGCGGATCTCGACCAGGTGAATAAAGATTGCCACTAGGATAATAAAGAAGTGGTGATTCCTACCCCCGAGGAGGACATCACCACTCATGTGAAAGGGTTCCCAAGTGTATACACTTACCCTTTTACATTGGGCCCCGTCGATCCCTTCATACTCGACTTTTGTCGCCAGTATCGGGTAACCCTAGGCCAAATCTATCCCTCTTTCTTATGCATAGTCATTTTACTCAGATTCTTCACGAACAAGGTGGATGGGATGTCTTTCACCCTCGATCACCTCATCAGGCTATACACCCCCCTGTATTTATCGAGGCGGATTGATAAGGCTTCAGCGCCGGGCCACGAAGGTGTTGTTCTCGAGCATAGAAGAAGACAAGGACCGAGGATGGATGGGCCAATTTGTCCGATTCAAGACCTCCGATTTAATCCCCGCCAAGAAAATGCCATTCCCCGAGGAATGGAACATGAAGCGTAAGTAGAACCTCATCGAACATTTGGTTATTCGCTATGCTTTCTTTACCTCTTCTCATCTACACTCTTATTTATAGTGAAGCTTCCCTTTGGTTCCCTGGTGCAGTCCCGAACCTTGCAGGTTGGGTTCGACAACTGCCTCAACCTCTACGTATGTTGAGCGCGTGTGGCGCAATTTGGCCAAGGGTCGATGGGAGGCCAAAAACCATGGTAATTTCCTCTATCTCTGTTTGATGCTTTACTTGTGAAATACTTCTTTTTAACTTAGTTTCTTATCATACATGTCTCGAAGATAAAGTCGTCATAAGGCCACCTCCACCTGGGGAAAAAGATGTCCCGAAGCCGACCAAAGAGAAGAAGAGGAAAAGGGCCTCGCCTCCAGATACCCTGAAACCCATGAAAAGTAGGGCTCAAAAATCGAACACTGATCCTGCAGTCTTATCTGTCGATGTAGTCCAACAACTTTGAGAGGAGGACGAGGAAGGAGAGGATGCCGACTGCCTGTTGGTGGCCCGAAAGAGGGGAAGCACTGAAGCTTCGAAGACTGTTGATCCGGTGGCGGTCGAAGAGGTTCAATCTCAGACTAAGGAAATCTCGAAGGAAGGTCCGAGAAGAGTCCCCCGGTGCTCCAGCAGCAGCTCCTACTAGGGGCATATGCCGAGGCCATGTCAGAGGCCGAGGCAGGGACATGACTCAACCCATTGATCAAATAGCAACCCTAGAAGCGGAGCCCCAGATAGAGATGAATGAGGAGGTTCCAGCTCAGACCGTTCCAGCGGGACCAGCTCAAGTCCCAGAGGGGTTTATTGCTACCTCGGTGCTTCACGACGCTTTGGTCCAATTAGTGGGCATTATGGAGAGTGTAGCCCAGACTGGCACATTTCTCGTGGCAGCGACCGCATCTCAGGATGGAGGAGGGGTTCAGAATCCTGTTACCCACACTCTTGATCAGACTACTCCTCAGATTCAGACCCCAGCAGCCAATCCAGTTGGGGTAGTTCAGCCAGTTGCTACATCACCACTTATTGATGGGGCAACTATGTCCTCAAATGCTTTGTGGATATTGGACAAGTTTATCAAGCTTTTCCCTATTCATTTCAGTGGTAACACTTCAGAGGATCCTCAGGAATATCTCGATAGCTGTCATGAGATACTTTGGAATATGGGTATCTTGGAGACCAATGGGGTCAACTTCGTCGCTTTTCAGATGACTGGTTCTGCCAGGAAATGGTGGAGAGATTATTTGTTGACTAGACCAGATGGGTCACCTGCTCTGACTATCAATTTTCACATCTCTTTTTGGAGAAGTTTTTTCCTATTACTACTAGATAGGAGAAATATCGCCAGTTTGAGCGACTTCAACAGGGCAGCATGAATGTCACCCAGTATGAGAATCGTTTTGTGGATTTGGCTCGGCATGCTATTCTCTTGTTACCCACAAAGAGAGAGAGAGTGTGTCAAGTGATTTATTGAGGGCCTTGCTCAGCCCATCAGGTTGCAGATGGCTAAGGAGACAGGGACCGAGATTTCTTTTCAGGATGCGTCCAATGTGTCCAGGAGAGTTGAGACAATTCTCGTAATGGCAGGTCAGGGGTCAGACAAGAGACCTCGTCATTTCGGTGGTTTCAGCGGTGCCTCATCTGGAGGCGGGGTTTCCTTTAGCAGAGGCCAGTCTTCCAGACCATCTCATTCATCACTTCAGGCATCTCATGGTACTTCAGGTGGTCGTGGTTCTCATATGCCTCCTTCTGCTCAGCTAGTTTATAGTGCTCCATCAGCTCCTATCAGAGCACCTCATCTGCAGAGTTATTATCGTGGTCAGCTGGTTCGTCAGGGTCAGCCTCTATATCAGGAGGGATGTTTTGAGTGTGGTGAATATGGGAATATTCGGAGAGATTTTCTGAGGTATTCAGGTAATCAACATCAGTATTAGGGTTCTCGTGCCATAGTTCCGGCACTAGCTGCAACACCACCTGCCCATACATTACATCTTCATTTTTCTCATCATAGGAATCCTCTTGATTGTACCCACTCACTCCTTGGTCGCACTGGTCATTGTTGTTTGGCATTTGATTTCCACGAGGCCTTTGCTTGTTAACCAAAATATTTACCCCCTCCATAGCATGCACTTGCTTTGGCCCTTGTATTTCTTGAAGTTGCGCCTTAGCAAGTTGATTCATGGTAGTGGTAAGCTCGTCAATGACCTGTCCATGGTCCTGAAGCTCTGTGGATATTTATCACACTTGGATCACCCAGGGGCACATTTTCCCGACTCTTCCATGTTGACGAAGTGTCAGCCATTTCATCCAGGATGTCACATGCCTCATTGTAAGATAGCTTCATAAAGTTGCCCCCAACGAGTTGGTTGACCACACACTGATTTGTAGTATTAATGCCCCGGTAGAAAGTTTGTTGTATCATGGCCTTGGTTATGTCATTCTTCAGGAATTCTTTGACCATAGTTCTGTAGCGTTCCCAAATCTCATGAAGGGGCTCATTCAGTGTTGCTTGAATGCCAATGTCTCGTCTCTCAAAGCCTCCATGTGCCCGGGGGAGAAAAAACTTGGCAATGAACTTATCCGCAAATTCATCCCATGTAGGTATAGAATGATTGAGGAGTCGTTCAAGCCAATCCAGCGCCTTTCCTCGGAGAGAGAAAGGAAATAATCTGAGCCTCAAGGCATCCTCTGATACATTGGTTTGCTTGCTCCCCCAACATGTGTCTACAAAGCCTTTTAAGTGCTTGTAGGCATTTTGATGGGGAGCTCCCGTGAAATACCCTCGTTGCTCCAGAAGTGTCAACATGACATTAGTGATTTGAAAGTTGCCCGCCTGGATTCTGGGTGGGACAATTGCACTGGCATACCCCTCGTTCGGAAGCACCCGAGGAGCAACTCTTGAAGGAGGCGGGGGAGGGTTTGGAATATTATCATTGGGATTGGCTTGTCGGCCCCGTCTTTGAGGTGGAGGAATTTGATGATATCATCTACCTCCTCCCCCGGTATAATATTTTCCAGAGGATCAGCCACAAGTACTTGTATTGATTGAAACACACAAGTTAACAAAAAGAAGGAAAGAAAAACAATCTACACCACTACTCAAATAGATAGTCAACACCGTCTTAACTCCCCGAAAACGGCACCAAAAAGTGATCGAGGCCCACCTATACCACTATTAAGTAGCAAGGCAAGGTCGAAGCAGCTTTTACCCCACAGGGCCGGGATCGATATCCACAAGGACTTATGCAATGGGAGTCGAGTTTCTACTTGATTTAGTGGTGTTTATTGCTTTTAATTGCTCTTCTAAACATGAATGGTTTTGTATCTATACTGAATTTAAGTCTAAAAAGAACTATTATCTAGCTAACTACAATATTTTTGTGGATTTTTATCAAGTGATTAAAGGCAATAGGGTTGAAACTTACTCCTAGGCGAGTGACTAAAGGGGTATAAAATCTAGGATAGGCTTGTGAATTATGGACAAATGACATAACCTCGCACTATATTACTCACCCAATACCTCTCGGTAATTTGGGTGACTTTGCCTGAATTGGCTTTCTCAATCCCAATTGGGTGTTTCAACAAATCAAATGAACTGGCTCAAGCCGGGTATCACTATCTCTAGTTTCTACCCTTTTATTGGGGCTATCAATCTCTTGAGTTCACCCCAATACCTTGTTAGCCTATTTATCTATACTTGGGTCATCTCTCTCAAGAATAACCCTAGTCATAAAGGCATGAAATAGTGGTTGCAACCACTAATTCAAAGAATTAAGCATGAAATAGACTAAAAATCAAACACCCAATCACAAATTCATCCTAAAATAGAAGACCCATTAGTTTTCCACACTAGGGTTGGGTCACAACCCTAGCTTGAGGGTCTAGCTACTCATTTTCATGGAGGAAACTAAGATAGAAGATGAAATTAAACTCATAAATGTTGATTACAAGAATAAAATCTAAGAAGTATGGTAGAATCTAAGATAAAATTACTCAAAATGGAATAAAAGCACTATTGACGAGCTCACTCTATCGTCTAATACCCTAAAACTGAGAAAAAGTTGTATTTATACAAGGCTGAAAATACTGGACAAAATTGCCCCTACGGAGATTTCGCTCCCAGCGGAATTCTAAGCGCTCCAGCGTACTGACTTTCGCTGCATCATTTCTGGATCTGGCCACTTTCTGAATCTCCATTCCGCTCCCAGCGAAAAAGTGCAGCGCTGTAGCGGTTCATGAAAGCGCAACATCGGAATTTTACCGCTGACTGCGCTAGTGTGAAAATCCTAGGTTTGCAAGTCTCTGATATTAGGATCCGCTCCCAACGGATATTTGAACTTTGCAGCGGCGAGGACAGTGCTGTAGCAGAATTTTGGCGTGGACAGCGGCTCAACTTGGTCTCTAAAACACACTCTCTGAAGTTTGAACCGGGGCAGCGGATGGAATTCCGCTGCAGCAAAGTGACATCCGCCGCAACGGAATATTGGCGCTCTCAGCGCTTCTACTGGGTTTTGGGGCAGTGCAAGTTTTGCTCCTGTTTGAGTTATCTTTAGTCAATATCTTCAATTCAACTCAAATCCTGCAATTTAAACACCTTGCATTAAATTTCGGGAGTATCTTAATGCAATTTGCCTCAAAACCTAAGAAAACAAGAGTAAATAATAGGTACAAATCCCTAGTTGTCAAGAGGCTCGGTTATTGGGTACAAACTTAGTTCAAGAGGCCTTAGATAATGTCAAGGTTATACAGGATTGACTTCGTGCAACTCAATCCAGGCAAAAGAGTTATGCCGACCGTAAGGTTCATGATGTGGCATTCATTGTTGGAGAGAGAGTATTACTTCGAGTATCGCCCATGTAGGGTGTTATGTGATTTGGGAAGAAGGGTAAGTTGAGCCCTAGGTATATCAGGCCGTTTGAGATTCTTAAGAGAGTGGGGGGGGGGGGAGTTGATCGGCTCCCGCCTATACCACTAACGAGTAGTAAGTACGGGGGTCAATGCAGCTTTTACCTGAAGGGTTGGGATCGATTTCCACAGGGAGCTATATATGTTGGAGTTGACTGTCTAGTGATCTAGTAGCGCATTGTGTTCTTAATTGCACTTCTCGTCAATTGGTTTGGTGATTAAACTACGGTTTAGTCTATTTGAAATTACGAACTAGCTAACTAATATATTTTTGGATGTTTTCTCAATAGATAAAGGGACTAGGGTTGTGACTTTCTCCTAGGTGAATACTTGACGAGATCTAAAGCCTAAGGTAAAGACGTTATGTTGGGGATTGTGATATAGACAATGCACGGTATTACTCACTCTATACCTCTCGGTAGCTTGATTGACTTTGCCCTAATTGACTGCCTCGAGACCAATTGGGTGTCAAAATTGTGCAAGCAATATAAGCTCAAGTCGGGTATTACTATCTCTAGGTTTAACCCTTTAATTGGGACTATCAATCTCTTGATTGGACCTCAATTCCTTGTTGGACTGATTTTCCTAGACTCAAGTTCTCTTTCTCAAGAAGAACCCAAGTCAAATAGGCTCAAATTAGTGTTTGCAACCACTAATTTAACATGGAAAATACAAATCAGTCCGAATATCAACTATCCATAAACATCTAAGCCTTAAATCAAAAGACCCATCAAATACCCACACTAGGGTTGAGCCACAACCCTAGCTAATGGCTCTAGCTACTCATCATAATGAAAGAAAACAAAGAAATAGATGAAGAATAACCCATAAGATTTAATTACAAGCTAATAATTGAAGATTCATTGATAAACCAACTATAAAATTACTCAAAATAGTCTTATACAGCTGTTCACGAGCTCTCCTGAAAGTTAGAGTACAGGAGATTCCCTAACAATGAGAAAAGAAAGTATTTATACTAAGCCGAATTTTCTGGACAAAAATACCCCTGCGGGGGTACCGTAGACCGCAAGAAATGGAGTGCGGCCGCGGTGATGCTTTTTGGCTTCAAACTCTGCTCTTTGAACTTGTCCACCGCGAGCCGCATAAAAAGCACGGTGGCCGCGGTGGCTTCTGCTGCGGTCCGCACAAAAAGGACCGCGGACCGCATTGGCAATAACCTCCAAACTTCCAACTCTCTGAACCCCATCCTTGCGGACCACACAAACTCGATTGCGGTCGCGGTGAGTCCACTGCGGTCCGCACAAAATGCTTTGCGGCCGCAATGCTTGAGTTTCCAAAATATGCACCTCTCTGAATCTCCTCACTGCGGACCGCACTAAATGGAATGCGGCCGCAGTGGATCTGTTGCACTGTGCTTGGACTTGTTCTTGGTACTTGTGCATGTTTCACTCCTTTTTGAGTTGGTTTTGAGTAATTGTCACCTTTTTTACGAAACCCTGCAAACAAGTACAACATGTAAGCCTTTGGGACTATTTTGTATACATTTTTAATCAAAACTCAAGTAAGAAGGAGTGTAAAATGAACTATACTCCCTAGTTATCAACTCCCCCATACTTAAGCTTTTGCTTGTCCTCAAGCAAACAAAATAAGACACACCTCTTAAGAGTAAATCCAAGAAAATTCAGCTGTCCTAAAGTGACCTCTTTTAGCATCAATTGGGAGTAACAATTGCCCTCAATTCAAATGAATCATTAAAAACATTCGACCTTCTAAATACCATGGATTTAGTGCGACACAAGAGCATCAAGAGTTGACTCAACCCCATCAAAGAAAATCTTTCTACTACTTTGGTCATTGTGGAACGCAAACTCATACTCCTCAACTCTCCCTAAGCAAACCTCACTTTTAGATTGTAGCACTCAGAACGAGGATAATGGAAACACACTCATCTCTCTCAAAGAAAGGTCTCAAGTCCAGCTCTAAGTACCATAAGCTTTCCCCTTATGTGAGTCACCACTAATGTAAGCTTCATTCAACTCAAGATCATATAGGGCTTTTGTGGAGATATAGTGAAGGCTTTTGGTTCAAGGTAGGAAATATTTGGTCTAGGTAGGTTCCATCTTCCCTTAAGCACTTCATTTGATTCATTTTGGCATACATTCTCTTGACTTTTTGAGTCATTAAGTTCTTTTTGAGGGGTTAGAGAGACAGAATATCACTCTTTCTTGTTCATTTCAAACCATTTTCTCATTTCTAAACGTTCCACACCTTTCATCTCTTTTCTTTTTATTGATTCCCTTTATTTCTTCTAGATTGTTCATTCTTTTTGGCTTTTTGATTTTCTTTCTTTTTCATTGCCTTTCCTTTTCTTCATTTTGTACCTTTTTCCACTTTGTTGCAGTCCTCGTCTCTCCCCCAAACTATGTTTTTGCCTTGTGCTAAGGAACGATAGGGTGCCAAGAGAGGGTCTTAGAACGGGTAAAGGCTTGTATCTTGGTTTTTGAAAGAAAAAGGTCTATGGATCAAAATGGTTGACTAGGAATATTATCATTGGTAGGCTATGGAAGTTTTCAAGACATCATTCAGATCAAGGAGAGCCTATAATCACATCTCAAGTCAAACTACACTTAGAATTTCGCCTAGAAAAACATTCAGGGCAAGTTCTAGACTAATGGCTCGGGACTTGGACTTGCAATTCAAATTCTCACCACAAAAGCTATGGGATTGCTAAAGAGACAGAGTCGGGGGCCCACAACAACCTTAGCTAAGATTTGAGCAACACAATGGTCCCGAAAAACCACTTGATGATTATCGGCCAACACAAGAGTCTCAAGGTCACAACTTTCACCATCTTATACACAACAATTTGTTTTTGACCAAAGGATCAAAGGCAAATGTGTTCGGCCCAAGTGAAGTTTTGCCTGAGGCACTATTACTCACTAGCTACTATTTACACAAAAAGCAAAAAGAAAACAGACTCAAACCCTTAAGAAGGTTTTCATGCCATCCATCATCGGGAAGAGCCACCCGGTTCACACAAGTTCCACCTTTGGAAAGAACCGTGGCACTAAGAAAACCAAAGGCTTATTGCACGCAAAAATGCAAAACAAGAAGCTACGAAAATAAAATAAGAAGCTACGAAAGGAAAAATGCAGAAAGTCAAATAAATATATACAAGAGGGGATTTAGTCGAATATACATAAGGGATAATGAATATATACATCATAAGGTAAAATTATATACAGACCAAAGTTGCAAAGTACGAAAAGTAAACTAGAATGGTAAAATTATGTACATACCAAAAGTAAAAAAGAAAGCATAATAAAAGAAAATAGTGTCATATATACAATCCAAATCATCCAAATAGGTCTACCCCCTCAAATGAGAGCTAGCGTTGTCCTCGATGCTAACTAACCAAAAATAGCTCAAAGTAAAAGAGAGAGAGTAAAAAGAAACTCCATATTGGCCCTCCATCTGCATAGGCTCATGAGTCTGGGTCCCTGGGTCCTTGGACTGCTCGGGAACCTGTGACTGGTTCCCTGTAACCTGTATCTCCACTAGGACCTGGGCCTGTATTGGATCCTGGGCCTGTACTGGATCCTGGGCCTGTACTGGAATCCGGGGCTGGCTAAAGGAACCTCCCTGTTGTTCCTCCAACTCTATAACAACATCATCAGTACGGGGAATTACCCTCTTCCTCTTTGCTGGCCTCACTGTCTCCCACTCCGGCTCAGGCTGGGCTGCTGGAGCTGGGTCATGCAATAAGAGCTCCAAAGGCAAGTGATCAGTCTTCAACTTCTCTACCTCCACCCTCAACTTCTTCACCGACTCCTTGGAAGCACGAGTCTTTCTCATTTTCTTTGTCTCCTTAGCAAGCTCCTTCAATGCCTTCCATGAGAATCAACAACATCCATGATCAACTTCTAGTTCTCTAGGAGCTTCTTCTAGTTGTCCAGAAGCTCCTTGAGAGTGTCCTCCACTGACTGTGGGACCTGTGGCTGAGGAGGTGCACACTGGGCTACCACCAACGTAGAAAGTACAGATAACTTAGAAGTGGTTGCCTGCATCCAGTTGTTGATACTAGAGAGGGTATGACTCAAACGGTAGGCAGTCAAAAAATATGCTACAGATGAAGGAATATCTGGGAATGTAGAAGTGGAGGGTCCCGGGGCCATGTCTGGATAGCTGAAGGAGGCTGAGTTGGAGCCACTACTACTACTGGCTCTTCAGAATGGCCAGTAGAAGCAGTGGATTTGCCCTTGGGGTTCTTGCCTTTAGGGTTGTCATCACCCTGTAGGCTATACCAGGAAAAGGGTGCCTTCGGCTTTACCTTCACATAAAATTTCCTTTTGTCTACAATTTGATCCTCGAAGTACATAGTCAGGAAATTTGGGAAGGGGTCTATCACCTTCATTCACCACCCGTGTAATCACCATGGACATCACATTCCCGATGTTGATCGGGTACCCCGCCATGATCGATGCCACCAATATAGCCCGGGAGATAGGAAGAGAATTTTCGTGAGTGGTGGGGTCTAGCCTGCTGCACACAAATGTCTCCCACCCTTTTGCTTCAAAGTTCAGGGTTCTCCTCAGAATTCTTACTCCCACTGTCAACCATGTTGGGGTGGTACCTTGGACTACCAAGTACTCTGCAAACCACGAACGCGCATCCTCCCCCAAAGCTACCTTCTCTAAGTACAATGCCTCATCCTCCTACGGGAAGCCCAGGTACTCATTGATCATTTTTCCGTCAAACTTTATTGTCAAATTTCGCACCTTAGTCACTGTAGTGCCCTTTTTTATGTGGGCAACATTGGTGTAGAACTCCTTAACTAAGTGCTCATTTTCCTCCACCGCGTGGCTTGTGAAATAATCCCAGCTTGCCTCTCTCTATGAACTGCCTTAGCACATTGGGATTGTGAGGCAAAAGGTCCTTTGTAATGAATTTCCGCTCAGGTATCAACTTCCTCTCGGGACACCATTCTCTGAACTTGTGGTAGGCCACTTCACACACAAACCGTTTTTGCCATGCTTCCGGGTTCCTGGTTCTCTCTACTCCTCCTACTTGGGGATGACCCCCTCCTTCTTCTTCCATGGGGTCATCATCGGATAGTGAATCTATAGGTGAGGTAGAATAGGCATTGTCACTGCCCGCAATTGAGCCCTCAGACGACTCGGAAGAATTTTGCGCTGACGCTTCGACAGTAAGGGTGCCCGGAGGTGTATCTCTCAATCTGTTCCTCTCCGACCAGTCAGGAACATACTCCGGCACGAAGTCTGAGTCAGATGCCTCCCGGGAGGCCACATACTCACTTCCCGAATGGTAAGCAGCTTTATCAATAGCCTTTATTGTCTTCCTGGTATCTTTGATAGCTTGTCGGGTTTGGGGAGTCAATTTGATCATGCCTTTTCCTCTACCCAGGGAGGAATCTCCTTTTCCCTATTGTTTTCTACCACCGCCTCGTGATTGAACCATTGTCTGCAAGTGGAATTCAGTTGAAGCTCGTTAGTATCACAATATTAGATGAAGCAGTGAAGAATAAGATTGCAGGCAATTGAAAATGACAAGCAGAATTGCAGAGCGCACAAAATGAAGTGCGGCCGCAAAAAGCTACCGCAGACCGCAAAAAATGCACCGCGGTTCGCACTGAGGTGGGGGTCAGACTACCCACTCTCTTATTAAGGCCTACGCGGACCGCACAAAATGGTATTGCGGTCCGCATTAAGGCACCGCGGACCGCACAAAATCCACCGCGGCCGTGGTCCTTAACTTGAAACCTTTCTGAAGTCATACCATCGCGGTCTGCACAAAATGGTATTGCGGTCCGCATTAAGGCACCGCGGACCGCACAAAATCCACCGCGGCCGTGGTCCTTAACTTGAAACCTTTCTGAAGTCATACCATCGCGGTCTGCACAAAATGGTATTGCGGACCGCGGAGGAGCAACACAGACCGCACAAAATACCATCGCGGACCGGGGTAAACCAAGAACAGTAATACAAACCTAGTGTTTCAATCTTCGTCCTTATTTTAGCCTAAAATCACATATTATTGATCCCTAGGTGTTTAATCAGTTTTTTTTAACTAATTAGTCCTAATTTAAACATTATTTAGCAAAACCTACGCATCAATTGAAAGAAACAGGGAAGAAAAAGAAGAAAAATAACTACTTAAAAGGAAATAACAAAGTTAAACAACTAAGAAAAAAAATTAAAATTACCAAAAGTGAGATGCAATGTAGATTAATGAGACTTAGCAGTTGAATTCAAGCAGGTAGGAGTGATGAACAGTGATTTATTCTATTCAGTGTGGAAAAGAGTGAAAAGTTCAAAATGAAGGCCTCAGACCCTATTTATAGAAAAAGGACCCGGGTCCCACTTCACCTACCCACCGCGGACCGCAGAAAATGGCATTGCGGTCCTCGGTACTCAGAATCAAGAGGCACTGGGGAGACGTCCACCGCGGATCACAAGGAATGCAATGCGACAGCAGTGGTCCACCGCGGAACGCACAAATTGCATTGTGGCCGCGGTGGCAAACTTCAGAGACCCCCCCCCCTGCATTGAACTTCAGCGATCAATCACTCTGCGGACCGCATTGAAATGTTGCTCCCGCACTAAAGCCTTTGCGGCCGCACAAAATGCAATGCGGCCGTAGTGCAAACTTCAGAAAGTGTGCATTTTTTTCCCAACTTAGTCGTGCACTGCATCAAAACAATGCTACAAAATCTCACAACGAGTTAGTCCAAAAGCAAATCCTATACTACAAAGAAAAACAAAAAGAAAGACACATGGGTTGCCTCCCAAGAAGCGCCTGATTTAACGTCGCGGCACGACGCATGTTACCATGTTCAAATGAATTTCATCAAAGCCACCACGTGGCTATCTTCAAATTTTCCAAGATAATGCTTAACCCGGTGCCCATTCACACGGAAATCTCCCCATTCTATTTTTTGAGATCAAGAGTACCAAAGGGTGTAACCAATACCACTTCAAATGGGCCACTCCACTTGGACTTGAGTTTGCCAGGAAAAAGACGAAGTCTAGAATTGAAAAGAAGCACCAAGTCTCCCACCTTGAATTCCCGGTCTTTGGCATATTTGTCATGGAGATACTTCATTTTATCTTTGTACAAAGAGGAGCTAGTATATGCATGAAATCTGAACTCATCTAGCTCATTGAGGTGATCAACTCTAAGATTTGCAGTTGTATCCCAATCCAAGTTCAATTTCTTCAAAGCCCATAGTGCCTAATGCTCCAATTCCACCGGAAGATGACAAGACTTTCCATACACCAACCGGTAAGGAGACATACTGGTTGGGGTCTTGAAGGCGTTCCGGTAATCCCAAAGAGCATCATCAAGTTTCCGAGACCAATCAGTCCGATTAGCATTCACTGACTTCGCCATAATATTCTTGATTTCACGATTAGACACTTCCACTTGGCCACTTGCTTGAGGATGGTACGGTTTAGACACTTTATGATTGACTCCATACTTCGATAGTAATGAATCAAAGGCCCTACTGCAAAAGTGGGAACCCCCGTCACTGATGATGGCACGGGGTGTCCCAAATCTGGTGAAAATATTCTTCTTTAGAAAACCTACCACACTTCGGGCCTCATTGTTGGGAAAAGCCACGGCTACAACCCATTTTGAAACATAGACCACCGCCACAAGTATGTAGGTGTTTCCACATGAGCTAACAAAGGGCCCCATAAAATCAATCCCCCAAACATCGAAGATATCCACCTCAAGAATTGTAGTGAGAGGCATCTCATCCTTCTTGGATATGCCGCCCATTCTGTGGCATTCATCACACCGCTTGACCAAGTCACTAGCATCCTTGTACAAAGTGGGCCAAAAGAAACCACAACTTAAGACTTTTGAAGCGATCCTTTCCCCTCCATGATGGCCACCATAAGGTGAGGAGTTGCATGACTCAATAATTGACCCTTGCTCTTCCTCGGGCACACAACGCCGAATGACACCATCGTTGCATATCTTGAATAAATACTATTCATCCAAATAATAATCCATGCTATCCTGTCTAAGCTTCTTCCTTTGGTTAGAAGAGAGCTCAAACGGGACAACACCGGTGACAATGTAGTTGACGATGTCCGCGAACCATAGCATTTCTTGCACAGAGACGGAGAGAAGTTGTTCATCTGGGAAGCTATCATCAATCTAAAGCCCATCACTAGGTCGCCCTTGCTCCTCCAAACGGGAGAGATGGTCGGCAACTTGGTTCGCACTCCCCTTTCTATCAATGATTTCCAAATCAAACTCTTGAAGAAATAACACCCACCGCATAAGTCTAGCCTTGGAATTCTTTTTCATCATGAGATACCGGAGCGCCGCATGGTTGGTGTGAACTATGACCTTGGCACCCATAAGATAAGGACGTAATTTATCCATTGCAAAGACTATAGCCAACAACTCTTTTTCGGTGATGGTGTAGTTCATTTGGGCGGAATCCATTATCTTACTTGCATAGTAAATGGGGTGAAAGATCTTGCTCACCCTTTGGCCCAAAATCGCCCCCACAGCCACATCACTAGAGTCACACATTAGCTCAAAAGGAGAGCTCCAATCCGGCACAGTGATAATTGGTGTGGTGGTTAGCCTTTGCTTCAACAACTCAAATGAACTCATACAATTTTCATCAAAGTGTAACTTGGCATCTTTTTCCAACAATTTGCAAAGAGGGTTCACTACCTTCGATAAGTCCTTGATGAAGCGCCGGTAGAACCCTGCATGCCCAAGAAAGCTACGGACTCCCTTCACCGAATTTGGGGGAGGCAATTTGAAAATGACCTCAATCTTGGCCTTGTCAACTTCAAATCCGTTCCTTGAGATTTTGTGGCCCAAAACTATCCCCTCTTCAACCATAAAATGGCATTTTGCCAGTTGAGCACTAGGTTGGTTTCTTCACAACGAGCGAGGACTTTATCAAGATTGTTCAAGCATTCATCAAAGGAGTCCCCAACCACGCTGAAATCATCCATGAATACCTCTAGAAAGTCTTCAACCATGTTAGTGAAAATTGCCATCATGCACCGCTGAAATGTAGCGGGTGCATAGCACAATCCAAAAGGCATCCTGGAAAAAGCAAATGTCCCATAAGGACAAGTGAAGGTTGTCTTTTCTTGGTCCTCCGGAGCAATCAAGATTTGGTTATAGCTTGAATACCCGTCCAAGAAGCAATAGAAAGCTCTACCTGCAAGTCTGTCAAGCATTTTGTCCAAGAAAGGCAAAGGGAAGTGATCCTTGCGAGTCACCTTGTTCAATTTGCGGTAATCCATGTATACCCGCCAACATGTGACTGTCCTTGTTGGAATAAGTTCATTCTTGTCATTTTGAACCACGGTCATGCCACCCTTTTTTGGAACACATTGGACCGGAGAAGTCCAAGCACTATCCGAGATTGGGTAGACGACCCTTGCATCAAGCCACTTGATTATTTCTTTCTTCACAACTTCTTGCATTTCTTCATTTAGCCTCCGTTGGTGTTCTACGAAAGGCTTTGGTCCATCATCGAGAATGATTTTGTGCATACAAAATGCGGGGCTTATTCCCCGAATATCAGCAAGTGTCCATCCTATGGCCTTCTTCCTCCTTTGTAACACTTTGAGAGTAGAGTCTACCTGCACTTTGGTTAGACAAGATGAAAGTATAATAGGTAAAGTACGAGAAGGACCAAGAAATTCATACCTGAGGTGTGGTGGAAGTGGCTTCAACTCCAAGATAGGTGGCTCTTCAATTGAAGGCTTTGTCGGAGGAGTTTTTCGATTCTCCAAATCCAAGGATAACTTTCGAGGACCATATGAATAAGAACCCATGCATTGTAGAGCATTGGTACTCTCGATCAAGACATCCGCCACAATATCATCTTGGTTCAATAAAGCTGCTTCCAGGGGATCTTCAACATTTATCATTGAGCTTGTTTCATCAATAATGACCTCGGTGACAAGCTCCATGAAAGAACATACTTCTGTGCTATTGGGTTGCTTCATTGACTTGCAAACGTGGAATACAACCTTTTCATCGCCCACCCGGAAGGTGAGCTCACCGGACTCCATGTCAACTAAGGCCTTCCCTGTTGCAAGAAAGGGCCTTCCCAAGATGATGGGAACTTCTTAATCCACCTCACAATCCAAGATAACAAAATCCACAGGCAAAATGAACTTGTCAACCTGCGCTAACACATCATCAATGATCCTAGAGGCCGCTTCATAGATCGATCCGCCATTTGAATATGCATGGAAGTATCACTAGGTTGACAAAATCCCTAAAGTTTTGAAGACCGAATATGGCATCAAGTTTATGCTAGCTCCGAGGTCACACAATGCCTGGGAAAAATCCGCACTACCAATTGTACAAGGAATGGTGAATGCCCCGGGGTCTTCAAGATTGGGTTCCATTGAGTGCACTATTTCACTCACTTGGTTAGTCATCTTTATAGTTTCGCACTCCATTGACCTTTTCTTTGTGACCAAGTCCTTCATGAACTTGGCATACCCGTGCATTTGCTCTAAAGCTTCAATGAAAGGGACATTGATGGATAAGTTTTTCATCATGTCGATGAATTTATTGAATTGGTTCTCATTCTTTTGCTTCACCAACCTTTGAGGATAAGGAGGAGGAGGCCTAGGCAATGAGTCCTTTGCTTTTGACACAAAGGCTCAGGAATGTCAATTACGTGTTCCCTAGACGGGTTCACGTCACTTTGAGTTTCCTCCTCATTATCATGAATGCCAATCCTCCCTTCACTAGTTGTTGGCTCCTCAACTACACGCTTAAACTCAATCGGAACCTCATCATTTAGCAAGTAATCATCATCACAAACAACTCGTTTTTGTTTAGAAGAACTATCCTCACCACTTCGTCCACTTCTAGTCATCACCGCCATGGCGTGACCGGTATTGTTGTTGTTCCCACCCTTGGGGTTCACCACCGTATCACTAGGTAGTGCTTCCTTCGGGCGTGTATTCAAGGCTTGTGAGATTTGTCCCATTTGAACTTCAAGATTTCGAATGGAGGTGTTATGGGAGGCAAGTTGAGCATACGAATCCGAATTGCGTTCCATCATTTGTTTGAACATTTGCTCAATTCTACCCATATCATTACTTGAGTAACCTTGGCCTTGTGATTGATATGGGTGGATTATTGGGTTGTTGGTACATCGGGGGCCTTTGAAATCCCGACCCCCGGTTACCGTTTCTACCCCAATTGTTGTTATTATTGTTCCCGCTCCAATTGTTGTTATTGTTGCCTCCCCATTGTTGATTGTTGTTCCCCCAATTTCTTGAATTGTTTTTATTGTTCCAATTGCGTTGCCTTTGATTGTTCCAATTTTGGTTGTTGCCTTGATTGTTCCAATTTTAGTTGTTGCCTTGATTGTTCCCTTGCCCTTGATAATTGTTGGCATACATGACATCCTCATCTTGATCATCATAAGAGTCCTCTTGACTATACCCATTCGATCCTTGGTCACATTGAACATTGTTGTTTTGCATTGGATTTTCATGAGGCCTTTGCTTGTTCACCAAATGATTTACCCCCTCCATAGCATTCACTTTCTTAGGCCCTTATAATTGTTGAAGATGTGCCTTAGCAAGTTGATTCATAGTGGTGGTAAGCTCGGCAATTGCTTGCCCATGTTCTTAAAGTTCTTTGTGAAGACCATTAACACCTGGATCACCCTGAGGCATATTTGCTCTACTCTGCCATGCTGACGAATTGTCAGCCATTTCATCTTACACCTCACATGCATCATTGTATGGTAGCTTCATGAAGTTGACCCCAGCCAATTGATTGACCACACACTGATTGGTGGTATTTATGCCTTGGTAGAATGTCTGTTATATCATGGCCTCAGTCATGCCATTGTTTGGACACTCCTTTACCATGGTCCGGTAGCGCTCCCAACTCATGCAAAGGCTCATTTGGCTCTTGCTTGAAAGCCAATAGTTTATCTCTAAGCGCTGCCATGTGACTAGGAGAGAAGAATTTTGCAATGAACTTGTCTGCTAGCTCATCCCATGTGGATATGGAATGGTTGGGAAGTCGCTCCAGCCAGTCTAATGCTTTCCCTTAGAGAGAGAAGGGAAATAGCCTAAGCCTTAATGCATCCTCTGAGACGTTTGTTTTCTTGCTCCCCCAGCAGGTATCAACGAACCCCTTTAAATGCTTGTAAGCATTCTGATGTGGAGCTCATGTGAAGTACCTACGTTGCTCCAAGAGTGTCAGCATCACATTTGTGATTTGGAAGCTCCCCGCCCGGATTCTAGGCAGGACAATAGCACTCGCGTACCTCTCGTTTGGTAGCACCCGAGGGGCAACTCTGGGAGGTGGAGGTGGGGGAGGGTCTGGAATATCCTCATTAACATTGACTTGTCGGCCCCGTCTTAGAGGTGGTACTTGATTTAGTTCATCTTATCCATTGTCATACACCTCCTCCCCCAGAATAATATTACCCAAAGGATCCACCATTAGTACCTGAATTGATTCAACACACACGTTAACAAAAGAAGGAAGGAAAAACACACTACACCACTATTCACGTAGATAATCAACACCGTAAAAGCTCCCCGGCAATGGCACCAAAAAGTGATCGGCTCCCGCCTATATCACTAAAGAGTAGCAAGTACAGGTGTCAATGCAGCTTTTACCCGAAGGGTCGGGATCGATTTCCACAAGGAGCTATATATGTTGGAGTTAAGTGTCTAAGTGATCTAGTAGCGCGTTGTGTTCTCAATTTCACTTCTCGTCAATTGGTTTGGTGATTAAACTACAGTTTAGTCTATTTGAAATTACAAACTAGCTAACTAATATCTTTTTGGATGTTTTCTCAATAGATAAAGGGACTAGGGTTGTGACTTTCTCCTGGGTGAAATACTTGACGAGATCTAAAGCCTAAAGCAAAGACGTTATGTTGGGGATTGTGATATAGCCAATGCACGGAATTACTCACTCTATACCTCTCGGTAGCTTGAGTGACTTTTCCCTAATTGACTCCCTCGAGACCAATTGGATGTCAAAATTGTGCAAGCAATATAAGCTCAAGTCGGGTATTACTATCTCTAGGTTTAACCCTTTACTTGGGACTATCAATCTCTTGATTACACCCCAATTCCTTGTTGGACTGATTTTCCTAGACTCAAGTTCTCTTTCTCAAGAAGAACCCAAGTCAAATAGGCTCAAATTAGTGTTTACAACCACTAATTTAACATGGAAAACACAAATCAGTCCAAATATCAACTACCCATAAACATCCAAGCCTTAAATCAAAAGACCTATCAAATACCCGCACTAGGGTTGAGCCACAACCTTAGCTAATGGGTCTAGCTACTCATAATAATAAATGAAAACAAAGAAATAGATGAAGAATAATCCATAAGATTTCATTACAGGAGATTCCCTAAAAATGAGAAAAGAAAGTATTTATACTAAGCCGAATTTTCTGGACAAAAATTACCCCTGCGGGGGGTACCATGGACTGCAGGAAATGGAGTGCGGCCGCGGTGAGGCTTTTTGGATTCAAACTCTACTCTCTGAACTTGTCCACCGCGGGCCGCATAAAATGCACGGCGACCGTGGTGGCTTCTACTGCGGTCCACACAAAAAAGACTGCGAACCGCATTGGCAATAACCTCCAAACTCCCAACTCTCTGAAACCCATCCTTGCGTACCGCACAAACTCGATTGCGGCCGCGGTGAGTCCACTGCGGTCCGCACAAAATTCTTTGCGGCTGCAGTGCTTGGTTTTCCAAAATATGCACCTCTCTGAATCTCCTCACTGCGAACCGCACTAAATGGAATGTGGCCGCAGTGGATCTGTTGCACTGTGCTTGGACTTGTTCTTGGTACTTGTGCATGTTTCACTCCTTTTTGAGCTGGTTTTGAGTAATTTTCACCTTTTTGACCATACCCTGCAAACAAGTACAACATGTAAGCCTTTGGGACTATTTTGTATACATTTTTAATGAAAACTCAAGTAAGAAGGAGTGTAAAATGAACTATAACCCCTAGTTATCAGTAGCTTATAGACTTGCGTTTCCTCCAGGTCTATCCTCAGTTCATCCGGTATTCCATGTGTCTATGCTTCAAAAATATCATAGTGATCCGTCCCATGTGTTAGATTTCAGTTCTGTCCAATTGGACAAAGATTTGACTTATGGATGGAGCCGATAGCCATTTTAGACCGGATGGTTCGTCAGTTGAGATCAAAGAGTTACCCTCCAGTTCGAGTGTAGTAGAGGGGTCATCCTGTTGAGGCAGTTACTAGGGAGTCCGAGTAGGACATGCAAAGTAGATATCCCCACTTGTTTGCCAATTCAGGTAATTTTCTATGTCCATTCGAGGACGAACGTTTGCTTTAGAGGTGAAGATTGGGATGACCCAAAGGGTCATCTTATGAATTAAGACACTATTCTAGGCCCATTAGCCTTAAAAAGAATAATTTTAATTATCTCGATTTGCGTGCGCAGTCCGGGTGTCAATCTGGAAAGCTTTTATGTGAAAATATGAGAAATAGTAATTTTTAGAGTTAAAATTTAGTTTTAGTTGACTTTGGTCAACACTTTAAGTAAATGGACCCGGATTTGTATTTCGATGATCCCGGGAGGTTCGCAGTAAAATATGGGATTTGGGCGTATAACCCAAATTGAATTCCAAGGTCCCTAGCCTTAGAAATCAAGTTTTTGAAGAAAATTATTTTGCTAGATTATTAAGGAAATAAAGTAATGAGCTAATGTGTGAAATAGTTGGTATCGGGCCCGTATTTTGGTTCTGGAGCTCGGTACAAGTTTGATATGATATTTAAGTCTTATCTGTGAAATTTGGTGAGAATCGGAGTTGATTTGACGTGATTCGAACGTCCGGTTGAGAAATAGTGATTTTGGGGTGTTCTTGAGAAAATCATGAGTTTTGGGGTTAAATTCGTAGTTTTTGATGTTATTTTGATGATTTGATCGCACGAGCAAGTCCGTATGATATTTTTAGACTTGCGTGCATGTTTGGTCTAGAGCCCCGAGGACTCGGGTGAGTTTTGGGTAGGCTACGGAGTGATTTAGACTTAGAAATATCTCAGTTGTGCATCTAGTGTCTGTCACCAGGCCTCTGATCTCGCAATTGCGAGATCAGGCTTTGCAATTGTGAAGTCAGCAAGCCTGGGAAATGCAAAGCATTTCATGGCAAATGCGAAGGCTTGGGCCAGCCTCAAACCTCGCAAATGCGAGGTTTTGGCCGCAAATGCGACATTTATATCGCAAATGCGAAGGCAACAACATTTTGAAGGGTTCGTAATTGCGAACCCCTGATCGCAAATGCGATAACCGCAGCCCGTTAAGTGGGATTTTTGACGGGATTTTCACCCATTTTTCAGTTCTCTCAAACCCTAAACCTCCATAGGCGATTTTGCAAAGACCCAAACTTCTCCAAATTATTACTAAGTGATCTCTAACTAATTCCTTTCAATCCTTAACAACTTTTAACAAGATTTCAACCTAGAATCTAGAGTTTTCATGGTAAAAAATTGGTACTTATGGGTAGAACTTAGGAATTTCGAAATTTGGGGATTTAGACCTCGAATTGAGGTCGGATTCCAAAACCAAATGTATATCCGGGCTCGGGGAGAATGGGTAAACGGGTTTTGGTCCGAACCTCGAGTTTAGACCAAGTGGCCCCGGGGTTGATTTTTGTATTTTGATGAGAAAACATAGGAAAACCATAGTGTTTCATTAAAGTTAATACCTTTAGCAATGATTAATGATATTGAATCAATTGTGAATAAATTCGAGCGGGTAAGAGGCAAATTCTAAAGGAAAAGTTGTGCTAGAGCAGTGATTTGCTTGTGAAATCGAGGTAAGTGCTTGGTTTAACCTTGACTTGAGGGAATAGGAATCCCAAACTTAAATGCTAAGTGAATTTGCATGTGTGTGGTGTATAGGTGAGGTGACGAGTATCTATGCACCACCAAACTATCTGTTGAACATGATCCTTTCCCTGTTCCCAATATATTTGATTCCTGACTTAATTGTTTTTCATGATTTTGATGCCTCCATGTCTACTTGTTTTCATCAACTTGTTGTTAAGTATTGTTTCAAGTATTTTGGAAGTGTTGGTTGTTCCCTTGGCTTCATTGTGATACATAAAAAGGGTGAGCTAGTTGACAGTGTTTCACTATATATTCCGGTTGGTTTCATTGTGAAATGACAATTGATGAAGTTTATGAATAGTACAGTTTTCTGTTTACAATTGTTGAGACAAAAATATTGTGAAAGACTTTGACCTAAATTGTGAAATCTGTTTATAAATAAAGAGATGTGATTGCCTGGTAAGAGCGGGTTGCACGCCGCAACAAGGAGCAATAAGGGTGGATAGGTGGGATCGGGTTACACGCCACAACAGGAGAAATAAGGGTGGTATTTATATAGGGAGGAGAAATAAGGGTGTATAGGTGGGAGCGGGTTGCACGCCGCAACAAGGAGCAATAAGGGAGAATATTTATGTTTTACTGATTATATGATAAAGACTGGAAAACATACTGTTTTACTCAATTTTTCCCATACTCTGCTTTTACCGTTGCTTAAATTTAGAAGTTTCGAAGTACTCAATGTTTATTGTTGTCATTGCATATTCTTCCCTTACCGTCATTAAATTTGGAAATTTGGAAATTTACATGAGAATTGGTTATAACTGAGAGCTGGAAAAGTTAACGGAGTTGTTTCATGAATTGTTGCAAGTTGTTGTGTAATTATATTATTATTATTTCCTTCTTACTTTATTATATATTATATACAGGTTATATTGTAAATGCCCCGCCGTAGCCTCGTCACTACTTCGTCGAGGTTAGGCTTGGCACTTACCAGTACATGGGGTCGGTTGTACTGATACTGCGCTCTGCACTTCTTGTGTAGATCCATGTTCCGGCCAGAGCTGAGTATTTGCGTAGTAGTTGAGCATTTACACGGAGACACGAGGTAGATTTGCTGGCGTCCGCAGATTCCTGGAGTCTTCTCCTTATTGGCATTTTACTGTTTTATCTTATTCAAAACAGATACATATTTCTTTCAACCCATTTATTTGTAGTATTCTTTAGTAGTTTGTGAATTGTGACTCCAGAACCTGGGTAGTTATATATTTAGTATTATTTCGTGGTTCGTTTTATTATTTCGAATATTATTCATGAAATCATTTATCGGGAAGTATTAAACTTCCTTTTTATTTTAAATTGTTCTATTGTGTTTGAGTAAACTTTTAAAAGAAAATGATTAATTAAGTTATAACATTAGCTTTCCTAGAAAGTGTGGTGTTAGGCGCCATCACGATCCCGAGGGTTGGGAATTTGGGTCATGACACCAAAGAAGAAAATGCAGAAGCAGATGCGTTAGCTAACCTTGCTTCAGTAGCAGAAGTAACGAGTGAAGAAAATGCTATTGTAATACATTTATTTCATTCAACACTTGACCAAGATAAGCACAAGGTAAGCTTTAATAACCTAACCTAGGATTGGAGAAACGAGATTGTAAATTTTTTGCAGTATGGGATCGTACCTGAAGATAAGAGAGAATCTCAAGCACTTCGATGGAAAGCTGCCCGTTACTGTCTAATCCGAGATAATTTATATCGGAATGCAGTTCCTTAGCAAGGTGCCTCAGGCCTAATCAAACAGAGTACATAATGAAAGAAGTATATGAGGGGCATTGCGGAAACCATGCAGGTGGAAGATCCTTAGTTAAAACACTAATCAGAGCAGGGTACTGCCGGCCTAAAATGGAAGAAGATGCGGACAATTTTGTAGCCAAATGCGATAAATGCCAACGCTATGCTAACAATATACATCGACCTGCAGAGTTGCTACATATGGTTATTTCCACACGGCCATTTATGAAATGGGGAATGGATATAGTAGGACATTTACCACTAGCCAAAGGGAAGGTACGATTTTTATTAGTATTAATAGATTATTTTTCAAAATGGGTGGAGGCAGGTTCTTTTAAACAGGTACGAGAGAAAGAGTTGAAAGATTTCATTTGGAAAAATATAATATGTCGATTTGGAGTTCTGAAAGAGATCGTATGTGATAACGGCCCACAATTTATAGGCTCGAAAATCACAGAGTTCTTTCAAAGTTGGCAAATGAAACGAATCACCTCTTCACCCTATCATCTCGTGGCAAATGGACAAGCTGAATCGACAAATAAAATTATCATCAATAATTTGAAGAAGAGACTATAAATCAAAAGGGAATTGGCCTAAAGAATTACCAGGAGTGTTATGGGCTTATAAAACTACAACAAAAACAACCACAAGAGAGACTCCATTTTCGCTTGTTTACGATTCAGAGGCTTTAATACTAGTTGAAATTGGTGAGTTGGGCACGAGATTCACATTGGAAATAGAAGAATCAAATAATGATGAGTTAAGAACAAATTTAGACATACTCGAACAAATAAGAGAGGTCGCTTTAATCCGAATGGCAGCACAAAAGCAAATCATAGAGCGATACTACAACAGAAAGGCTCACCTCAGGTACTTCAAAATTGGGGACTTGGTTCTTAAAAAGGTGTTCCAATCAACAAAAAGTTTTGGAGCAGGAAATAAATCCAAATTGGGAAGGACCTTATAAAATTTGAGGTATTGCCGGAAAAGGTGCTTATGAGTTGGAAACCTTGTATGACAAGGTTTTACCCTCGAGTTGGAACGCTATTCATTTAAAGAAGTATTATTTCTAAGAAATACCCACGGCCAGGTATCATTTACTTACGTTTTTATTTTGTTATACTAACCATTTTAGATGATAGGCAAAACGCTAACACACACCAAATGATGAAATTAGACCTGAAAGACACGCGGAAGTAACATAATTCCCGGTCTAGGGTTACAATCTTTCTAATGGAAATATAAAGAGTTAAGAAGTCATCATCTAAACTGTATATACCTCCGAGTCCCATATGTTTTTCCTTTTCAGTAAATGGACCACATGGAAGGAATAATCAAGTGCTCGAGATTTCATACTTCAAAGCTCAAACACTTGGGGGGACTATATAATATATGGAAGGCAAAGAAGACTAGAAAAAGTCAGAATTCAAGTCAAAGCCTAAGACATACCCCAACAAATCAAAAGTTAAGAGCGAAGTCAAGAGCCAAAGACGCAAGCCTGATTCAAAAACCTACAAAGAACACACTCGTGGATATAAACGAATGTTTAGGTTAAAGGCAGCATTTAGTCACGGGTTATAAGTTATACCTTTGAATTGTTTTACAAATCTGTTGTAAAGAAACAAGTTACGAAAGAGTCATAGATGATACTTGAATACATGTAAAGTATTTTGTAATTTGATAGTCCGAATGATACAAAACATTCTTCCAAAAGTTACTTAGAGAAACGTGTGTACTCCTATTTCTTCTTCCGTATAATAATACCATTATGAAGTTGAGACGTCTTCTTCATTAAGTGTCATTCATAAAAGGCCCTCATTTACAAATCGTGTTTGTTTCAAAAAGACACGAAGAATTGAAGCATTTTTTAATGCACAATAAAAGAGTAGAACAGAAACTCGAAATAAAATATCACAAAAGTTGAGCAAAAACTTAAGAGATGATATTATAATAATGTGGTTAAAACTAAGTATAAACTTAGTTCCAACTTGTTTTCTTTATACAAAAGAACCCCAAAACAGACCAAGGGTATGATTTTCCAAAAACTTTACCCCCAAATGGGACCGGGGGTAAACCTTCAATTGTTCCACCAAATAAAAAAGAAAAAAAACACTTCAAACTTTATCACTTTCACTGGGGGGTAGATTGGCTTCATCACCAGAAGCAAGAGCAGCTTGAGCAGGGGAGGGTTGAGCAACAACATCACCAGGTATAATTTCACCACCGTCGGGAACATCAACCTAGGGTGAAGAAAAACTTTGACTCTGCCGGGCCTTTCAAATGTTTCTCTAGTTTTTGCAATCTCAGATTTTAAGTCAAAGCCCTCATAGCCTACTTCCATTAATGTTTCGAGGCGGGTATTCAAAAAATGCCAATTAACATCGACGACTGCTTTATCCTCAAGAGCCTCGTAGTCTTTTTCCCATTGCTAAACCTCAGCTTTTAATTCATCTTTCTCATTCAAGGTTGCATCAAAAGAAGCTTGCAGGGGGCTTTGTCGGTGGAGACAATAAGATCCTCCTGAGTTTGTGTGAGCATTTGAACAAGCTCCACAGAGTAATTTTCCTTCTGGTTCAGCAAGTCTTTTAAGCTCCTAATCTCTTCAGAAGCCTGGGAAAGTTTCTCAGCAAACAAAGACTCAAGGAGATTCTTATCTTTCCCTTCTGGTTTGATGAAGCTTTTTCAATCGCCAATTCTGCTGCCATAACCTTTAGTTTCTGCTCCAAGGTACATTTTTCTTCTTCTAGAACTTCAATTTCAAGCTGAGACTCTCGAACTACTCTTTCCAATTGTCTGTCGCACTACGGTAATCATTCATCAACTGCTCCGCGTGAACAATCCTTTCATCATCTCTGTACCGATGAGATTGATATCGCAATAAAAAGGAGAATGTGATACTAGTAAAGGGTAAATCATGAAAAACAAAAAGACACGGTTTGTACCTTCAAAGCTAAATGCACAATATCATTCATCCATGTAAGAGAACTGTGACTTTCTAGCTTTGACTTTTCGACCAGGCCAATCAAAGGTTTTAGCCATACGTTAGCTTGGCCTGATTTTTTCAAAAGATTACCATCGGCAGAAACCTTGATGGTAACTTGTTGCATCACCCTACTACTACTAGAGGAGCCAACTTTAACATGAAAAGGTATGGTAGGGGTAGTCGAGGAAGTAAACAAAATCCACAGGCGAGCGGTAGTGACAACAACAGGTATGGATAATTGAGGTTCGACCGGAGTAGATGCAGGAAAAACGGCAAGAGGCGTTTCCTCAGAAATTGAGCCAAAAGTTTCCTCATCAAACCCTCAAGAGAAAAGATGTTCAGTAGAATCATGGGTTGCAATAGGTGTTCCCTCATCAGAACTCACTAGAGTGGCACTCTCAGGCTCAGGCACGAGAATAGAACTAGGAAGGGGAGTACATTCATCATCAGAAATAACTCGTCTCATAGCTCGTGGCTTTCGAACCAACAAGCCTTCCTCTTGTTCTTCTTGATCCTCGGAGTTCTATGGCTTATCAACCTTTCTTTTTTATGAAGAACCAAGATTATCTCTTGAGCCTTTGATAAGGAGAGCCTTGAAGCAGTGATTGAAGTAGTGATTGAAGCAGCAGTAATGCCTCGAACGGGAATCCCTAGTAAAGAAATGGGTCAATAAGTTCCAAAGAGAATATATAGGTAAGGAAGAAATTGAAAGAGAAGATTACCATGAGTTTTCACTTTCCATCCAAATCTGTTTGAAAGGTACCTCCAAGACATTTCTTCCATCGGAGCAACTGTTAACAATTTTCACAAAAACCAGGAATCTCTTCAACGGTTCACATGGTTGCTGAAAAAGGAAAGTAAAACAGTTACGAGAACGTATATTCTTTACAAAAAGAAGAAAAAACAAAAACTTACGTGCAAAGTTTCACTTCTCAGGGAAGGGCATATTCTATTCACCTACTAATCCACTAGTAGGAGCGGCAAAAAATCTAGCATACCAACCACGATCTTCGTCGCCTTCAGGGCTGACAAGAACTCTTTTACTCCTCGCCACGAGAGAAAAAATCCCATGACGGAATAGTTTGGGAGAGTAAAGATGGATCAAATGGTAGAAGGTGAAGGGTAAAGAAGCCATATTTGTTAAATACCTAAGGCATGCCACATCCCTGCATATAATATGACCAATTTGTCCTAAACACACATCAAAGAAACGACAAAACTCAATAATGACTAGGTCAATAGGTGGTCTAAAACCTAAAGTGAAGGGATATGTATACACGAAAGAAAAGCCAGATTTAAAGGAAGTGATCCTTTGGTTCTCATTGGGAACTAGAATGGTGATGTCAGGTTTCCAGTAATAATCTTTACGTACAAGAGAAACTAAACCTTCAATGATCTGAGAAGGGTAAACATCAGCACGATCGTGAGAAGTCATGGATGTGACCTGAATTTTAAT
This sequence comes from Nicotiana undulata, assembly GCA_005239495.1. NCBI lineage: Eukaryota > Viridiplantae > Streptophyta > Magnoliopsida > Solanales > Solanaceae > Nicotiana > Nicotiana undulata. The sequence goes on from ML289144.1 coordinate 125,719, forward strand.
CAACTCACTATCAGTGACAAAGGAAATTTCAGCGGGGATAATCTCGTCTACAGTAGGTTCGTGAAGTGGTTCACTAGAATCTCTACTTTTAGCAGAAGATCTATGCGAAGATGAAGCCCCAGTCCTAGAAGATGATGGAGGAGTAATAGTGGGTTGAGAAGAGGATCCACGAAAAGACACTGATGCTAAACTTCATAGCCTACCACCTCTCCTACTTCGGATAGGAGCAGAAGAAGGGGGGAGTTCATATATAATTAACACTTTTATGGGATCAGGATTCGAAGAAGACATAATTGTATGAGAAAGAAATACGAGTAAGTTGAGAAAGAAGAAGAAATTTTTTTCGTAAAAGCAAAGACAAATGATGTATTTATATGCAGAGGCCACCGTCAAATAAAGCAAGTAATGATGGGAATGTCATTATGAAAACTGTCACTTCGTGACTGATGCAACCACAATAAAGCCCTAAAATCCGCTGAAGAGTTGCAGAGCCAATCGGTGACTGCCACATGGAACATGCATTAAATGGAAATGACATGCGACGCATTGGTTCAGAAGAAGGTACAATGGCACAAATGAAATGACAACAAAAAGTTCCCGCCTTAAATAAAGTTCCACTTCCCAAATATTCAATTGCTGAATAATTGGTAAGTGGGGAAACTATTTGTATTGATACAAATAGATATTACACCAACAAGTCCGATCTGGTGCACCGACAGTCATTTAAGGCTGGTTTTTGCCTCGCGCGATGCCTAATGGCATCCGGGTCCACCCGAGACCCCGTCCAAATATACCAACAAGTCCTAAATCATTATACGGACTCGCTCGAGCCTTCGAAACGTCCGAAATAACGCTACATCTAAAAATCATACCCCAAAACCTATTGGATCAAACTTAAGAACTTTAAGTTCTTGAATTCACTTTCAACACGCCGAAACGTACCTATACTACTCGGAATGACGCTAAATTTTGCGAGAAAGTCATAAATGACATAACAAAACTATTCTCCATCTCGAAATTCCGTTTGGACCTCGATAACACAAAAACACGTTCCAAACCTCAAGTTTGAACTTAAGGAAACCTTATTTCACTATTAGGCGTCGAAACGCTCCCGGGTCATCCAAAACCCGTTCCGAAAATACGTCCAAGTCTGAAATTATCATACGGACCTACCGGAACCTTCGAATCTCGATTCCGAGGTCGTTTACTGAAAATGTTGACCGAAGTTAAACTTGGCCTTAAAGGCCAACCTTAAGGAACTATGTGTTCCTAAACCACTCCAAACCTCGAACCACCCGTCCCCGCAAGTCATAAATCAGTAAAAGCAATTACGGAAAGTCTCATTTAGGGGTACGCGGTTCTAAAACGCAAAACGACCGGTCGGGTCGTTATATTTTATTTCCTTTATTGTTTCTGAAAAAATATCGAATTTCTTGATTACCAATAGCCCAAGTACTTCTAAAAATAAGCTTTGACTGAGAATCCGATTATTTGGTTAAACAGTTTTCATATTGTAAAAGTAATAAAATAACATCATGCTTTACATATAAATAAAGAAGAAGTTAACACCAAAGAGTCTACAAATTAATTATAGTCCGAGAAAAAGTGAATTACACAACAAATAGATAATCACAAATTAAGAGCTTTTACGGTTGTGAGACCCCACATCATTATTTACTTATATATAACTCACTATGTCGTCATTTTCCTAACTAGAATTGACAATTGTCCAATACTCTCCTTCTTAGCCTTACACTTAGTCTTCTGCATGGCTTTGGATGTCGCCATGTTTTCTCAATCTTTTTAGCACAGTTTAGTAACCTTTTCCCCTTATTTTCAGCATCAGTCTCTTGGTCAATCTTTACCCCTCTACCCCACCCCACCGCACCCCACCCCAACTTCTTTTTTTCCCCGTTATATATACAACTAACCTTACAAATCTTTTCTAAAGCCCCACCAAAACTTCTCTACCTCTTTGTACTACAACCATGAACAAAGTGGTTGCTTTTTCGCTTTTTCTTGTGTTATTGTTCCCAGTTTTAGTTTCATCCGAATGTACGTGCGATGAAGATTCGGAGGACAGAAACAAAACGGAAGCGTTAAAGTACAAACTGATAGCCGTTGCTTCGATCTTGCTAGCGGGCGCCATAGGTATATCAATTCCAATTCTCGGCAAAATATTCCCGGCATTTCACCCAGAAAACAATATATTTTTCTTCGTCAAAGCTTTCGCGGCGGGTGTGATTCTCGCCACGGGTTTTGTTCACATATTGCCCGATGCATTCGAGAGCTTGTCTAGCCCTTGCCTTCCTGAAAAGCCGTGGGGTGATTTCCCGTTTGCGGGTTTTATAGCAATGGTTGCGGCAATTGGGACAATGATGGTAGATTTGGTAGCTATGAGCTATTTTAGGAGATCTCATTTAAAGAAACAAAAACCTGTGAATAGTGATGAAGAAAAAGAGGGTGCTATAATCAATCAGAATAATCATGTTCATGTACATACTCATTCAACTCACGGACATGCTCATGGCTCCGTTGTGCCATTAGAAGAGGGTTCTGAATTGGATTTATCTCGTCGACGAGTTATCTCACAGGTATATATGTCTAGATTCATCATTAGTTACCATTAGAGTTAATTGATGGGCCTTTGTTAAGTGCGTTTTCCCTTTAATAGAATTTATGGGCTCCAATCAGGACTAGTCCGGTATGCAATGAGGTACAGACGTAAACCAATAAAATTTACATGGATAAATGTGCATCGGAAAATAATACTAAGAGACAACAATAATTGCATAAAAATACCAAGTTTTGCTAGTATTTTCGGTTCCTAAAGTATTATTCCATTCCACTCGTGATGTGGATACTTACACATAAATGGGAAGTGGAGATGAAGTTACAAGTTGTATAAAGCGAATATGTAATCAAGTGGCAAAGGAAAAAAAAAGGGAACAAAGAGATTTTAATTTTTTGGGACTGATATGTTAGCACTCATTTATTCTTTTTCTTTTTTTTTAACAGGTTTTGGAATTGGGAATTTTGGTCCACTCGGTGATTATTGGTATATCTTTGGGTGCCTCAGAATCTCCCAAGACAATTAAACCCCTTGTAGCGGCATTAACTTTTCATCAACTTTTTGAAGGCATGGGTTTAGGAGGTTGCATATCTGAGGTATACTATCTTGAGCTCTGTAGATATATTTTACTTATAAAACTGACCTGAATATAAGGATTTATAGAAAAAGGGATTAAGTCTTGATTGTGTGTATAAACAAGGACATTTAGAGAAAAAGAGTTTTAAAGCATAAGTGATATCATAAGTTGTTGGCTAAATCATTTTGATTTGATTGCATCAACAGGCAAGATTCAAGGTAAGAAAAACAGCAATGATGGCAATTTTCTTCTCCCTCACAACACCAATGGGAATTGCAATTGGGTTTGGAATATCAACAGTGTATAGTGAGACAAGTCCAACAGCTCTCATGGTTGAGGGCATTTTCAATTCTATTGCTGCTGGAATTTTGGTTTACATGGCTTTAGTGGATCTCCTTGCAGCAGATTTTATGAGCAGTAGAATGCAAGATAGTCCAAAACTTCAAATTGGAGCTAACATTTTTCTTCTTCTTGGGGCTGGGTGTATGTCACTTTTGGCCAAGTGGGCCTAAACAAAAACAACTAGAGTTAGAACATAGAAGAAAATAAACAAGGTTTTTTCTTTCTTTTTTTATTCTTTTTGTAGTTTTTTTATTTTCAGCGAAAATGCCGGAATTACAAAGAGTAGTTGAAATTATTTACAAGATCATGTCTTCTCTTTAGAAAATGTGCAATTCTTTGATTTTTTTGTTAAAGCTCGAGTGTGAATTAGCAAATCATATTTTAGTAAAATTGATTGATAATCGGCAGGATAATAAAACGACAACGCTGAAAAATCTCAGTTAAAGTTCTAAGAAGGATTAGCTTTTATTTATTAACTTTTTAATTCTTTAATTTTTAAAAATGCACGAGGGTGAATTTTTTTTCGAGCATGAGGGTGGATTGATAATTGGCAGGCGATATGAAAATGAAGTACTAATATAAAGGTATAAACGACAATACCAAAAATCTCAATTAAAGTTGCAAAAAAATTTAAGGTATGTTGTTACCTAATTTCGGCATGGTTATCCAAGACATCTTAGTGATGAAAAGGGGAGGGTCAAAAAGTAGGGGTGGGTAAAATAATTCGGTATTTCGGTTTTGGTTTTTTCGTTATTTCAGTCTAATTCGGTATTAAATTTTCGGTATTTCGGTTCGGTTTTCGGTATTACAACTTTAAAACTTCGGTATACCGAATATACCAACATTTTAAGGACATTTTTTTTGGACCCTACCTATATCTACCCACCAAGTGCCCAGCCCAATTTAATTCCCATTCCCGTTGCCCCCCAAGCCCAACTGCCCAAGCCCAGTACTCTTAGTCTTAGGCAATTGGGTTAGGCCATTTTAATTTTTAGCAATTAGCAAATTAGGTTGAACCAACGACTCTCTCATCTCCAGTTCTTCTTCTTCACCCACGCCGCAATCCTTTCCCTGAAGGAGCCAAACCACCAGAGAACACAAATAAGTAAGTAAACGCCATCTCGACATGCTTGTGCTTTCTACACTCTACAGGGAATTTTTAAATCCATTTTGTCCTCTCATATCCACTTCAAATCCCAATCAAAACGAAATAATCCGAATTACCACCAACGTAATTAAATTAAAGGGATATCTTTGTTTATCCTATATACCATAAAGTCCCTTCATTGTTATGCTATTTCACATTGGGTTAGAACCAGGCAATCAAATGTATGGCATGTGACAAAAATAGATGAAACCAATTCTTCGTATATAAATACACAAATCCATTTATGTTGTTCTCTTTGTCATCTCAATTCTTGAAACATAATATTCTTATTCTAATTCCAATTATCCCCTTTTCTTTCTTTGTGTATATAATGGCATAAACTGGAAGTTGAAAGTCTAGTATGGACTTAGTGGTTTTATATAAACATATATGAAATGGAACAGATCGAATTGTTTCCATATTGAATTTGTAAATCAGCTACTTGTGTCTCTATCTCTCCGGTTAATTCAAAGGATTGAGCAATAACTTAAAAATATCACTAACTAGAAGAATACATGCTAGTAAAGTCTCAATTATGCGTTGTAATATGTTGGTATATCAATTTGTACATTTCCATATGTCCTTCTACTTCAAATTTATTTACAAGTATATTTATATATTTTATGTTTTTTGATATGTAAAGTTAATGTACTTCTGGTTCAGCAACATATGAGAAAGTTTTCCCTCACGGCAGTGTGGCACTGGATTTGGCAACATTTTAATTTTCGTTTGGTATACACATAACACAATTGAATAATTCATAAACCGAATACTTTACCGAAATTGTACCGAACAAAAATAATAAATACTGAATCGTACCGAAATAATTTGGTACGGTATTTGGTATATACAATTGATAAACCGAATACCGTACCGAAATAATTTGGTACGGTATTTGGTATATACAATTGATAAACCGAATACCTAACCGAAATTCTTAAATACCAAACCGAAAATACCGAATGCCCACCCCTATCAAAAAGGTTACAAATTGATGCGCAGAAACCATAACCATCCAAATGAACATGGGTTGAATTGAGTACGTAAGAGTGATCGAAACTTTTATATCCGAATATGGGTAATGGGCTTGTAATATTTGTACTAGAGCAGGGGCAGCCATTTCATAAAGCAAGTGAAGCAATTGCTAGGCTCTACATTTGTGGGGGTTCTATTTTTTGTTACACCAAATAGGCTATGTATAAGTTTTAAAAAAAGTTTTGTGAAGTGAAAAAGTTTGATTTTTTCTTTAACAAGTAAAAGGAAGAAGGATTTACAACTGCTATGATTTCTACAAAGAAAATTACACATGAAATGAATATCGAACCCGAATTTCGTAAGAAACGTATGATATATAGGAAGTAACAATTTGATGAGAATGTTGATAATAAAATTTCAAAGTCTTTTGAAGAGTCTTTTGGAGTTGATTACTTTATACATAGTAGACAAGACTATTTTTTCACTTCAAAATATATTTGAATAATTCCAAACATATGAAAAGATTTTTGGTATTCTATTTAGCCGTTAAGATAAAAAATTTAAAAAAATATTGTCATAATCTTGATTGGTTTCAAAACATAATAATCAACTTGATATTGATGGTTTAGATTTATTTTCGGATTTAAAAGTATTAAAATAGTACAATTAGAAGATAATTGTTTGATTGATACACTCCGTCAAATAAAAAGATTTGATTCTTTTTTCAATGCCTATATTTCTTATGGAGTAATGTTAATGACTCTTATTACCGTCGCCTCAGCGAAAGGAAGTTTTAAAATTTTAAAATTGATAAAATCTTACCTAAGATCAACGATGTCTAAAAAAAAGCTAAGTGGATTAGTTATATTGTCAATTAAAAAGGACTTATTAGGAGTTATTGATTATAAGAAAATAATTAATAACTTTGTATCTAAGAAACACTAGAAAAATAGGCTTCAAATAAATAAATAAATTTCTTTAAAAAAAAAGTCAAGGCCCCTCGTAAAGTTTAGCTTTAGGTCACAGAACTCGTCTGGCCGGCCCTGTATTAGAGCTGAGTACTGTATTTCCTCAAATAGTGTCAAGCATCTCTTGTAAATGAGTCAAATGACTTCCTGCATTAAGAGACTTAACTAGTATATCATTAATATAAATTTTCATAGTTTTACTAATTTGTTGTTCGAACATTTTGTTAACGAGCCTTTTGTAAGTAGTTCCGGCATAGAGTGGCGAAGCTGTGAACGAATGGGTTAGGCGAAAAGGGGAGGTCTTATTAGAAGAAGGAAGGGGCGCGACCCCACTCAGCTCGAAGAAGTATCTCTTTCAACTAATCCATACTTTTCCTTTCCTTCTCCTCATGAAATTCCACCAGTGTGTATGTAAGACAACCTTAATTCTCTATGTTCAACGCTTTGGGTTCTTAAGCCCGAAAAGCACCACATTATAGCAATAAGTGCCAAAATTTCTGATGAACGAGGTTTTTTCTTGATCCTGCGGGTACATCCTAATTTTCTTATACCTAGAATACGCATAAAAAAACTCATTAACTCATGCCCCGCCATAGCATCAATCATTTAGTCAATGTTCGACAATGAAAAAGAGTCTTTAGGACATGCCTTATTCAAATCTTTAAAATCTATACACATCCTAAATTTTCTTTTTAGGAACAATCACTACGTTAGCTAGCCAGTGGGGATAATTTACCTCGTTAATTGAACCTATATTTAATGACCGGGTTGCCTCATCTTTAACAAACCAGTTCCTGGCATCATCTATCGGTCTTTTCTTTTGCTTGACCGGTGAAAATTTGGGGTCAATATTTAACTTACGGACAACCACATCTAATGGGATACCTGTCATATCAGAATGAGACCATGCAAAACAATCAAAGTTAGCTTTTAAAAATTCAATAATTTTAAGCATGAGTTTGGGGATTTAATCCTGTTTCTATGTAAACCTTTTTATCTAGAAATTCCGCAAACAAAGCGATTTTTTCAAGTTCCTCTGCGATAGACTTTGTAGCATTTTCTTCCTCCGATACCTGGAAAGATCTCAGCACATGATAAAAATCCGATGACTTTGTAGCTATTGCAAGTTATACGTTGGCTGGCCTAGCGGGTTCAACGTTAGGCGCAGTCACGGCCCAAAGGGTGGGAATTTGGGGCGTGACAGTCTTAGTCTTTTATGTGTGTGCATTTGTAGTTTTACCAAGTCTTATACCTTGTTGAATGTTCAACACGTGATGGTTGGGTTGAGATTGTCTCTTGTTGTTATGGTTGTTTGGGCAGTTCGCTCTCGTGGGCTTTGGCCATGGCAGCAGTTTCTTTTCTGCCATGATTTTCAATTTTCGCCAAGTCCTAGTTTTACAGGTCCTTCTGGTCAGCCTCTTCCGAGGAGTGTACGCAGAATATTTTGTAAGCGGTGTCGAATTTAAAGAAGTGAATAAATGAATGATCGTTATTTTATTATATCAAAAAAATTGCAGAGGAGGATGAATATTTTTTAAAAATTAGGGATTTCAATTATGCAGAAATAATTCTTTTCCAGAACAAATAATGCACTTCGAAATTTATTGTTTACCTTTAACTTACATATTAATCCTGGCTCAGTTTGGTTTTACCTTTATACTTATTATGTGAAATATATTGATGTCTTACAAATACTTGTTTACAATCAGACATGGGTAGAAATGGTCTTCGAAAAAGAAATAATAGATTAATTGATGATCATGAGATGGAACCTCCGAAAAGTTCCAAGAAGGCATATGTTATAGAAGATTTGCCCACACAACATATGGAAGAAGTTGTTTATTCGGGTAATTGCAATAAAGCTTTTATAAAATATTGAATTATTTATTAATTCCTTTCACAATTAGACAATATTTTGTGTTTGTTTAATCATCTATCTAACTTGAATTATGAATTTTCTAGGAAACACGAATACGACAAGGGAGTTGGAATTTAGCTTCCATTATGGTGGCCATTTCATATTTTCTCCTTCTAGAAAATATGTAAGTGGGCAGTTGATGAAAGCAAGCATTGATATCGATTTCATAGCTTTCTTTGATTTGCTCGATGAAATGAAAAAGCTTTGTAACTTCAATATTCTTGAGGGAGATAAGTTTGTTTATTTGAGAGGTGATAGAGTTATCAGTGATTGTGATGGATTAGTGGAATGTCGTGATGATTTAGATGTTAAGAATATGCTTCTTAGTTATGGGAGGCATAAGGATAAGTCAATTGATATTTACACACTCCGAAAAAATGATACTTTTATGAGTTCTTTTCTCAGAGAAAATAGTTCTAAGAAGAACTCGTCTGAACAAGTGAATGAAACAGTTGTGGAAGAACATGAATTAGTAAATTCAAAAGGTATTCTTTTTTCTTTTATTGGTCTTTATCAATTCTTTCGATATTTACTTGAAATATATTTATGTAATCTTTAAATGTAGGTCCTAACGTTGTGAAAAGAAAAACCAGAGGGCCAACACGATGCATGAACATAATAAATTTACAAGAAGGACAAAAATTGGTCGTTCAATTTGACGAAGATCATCAAGCTATTGGCGAGAATGCAACCGATTTCACTTGATTTTTGGGTCAAACGGTTAGAAGTCGAACTTGTTGCCCATTAAAAGTAAATGGTTGGAAAGAAATAGAGCAAGATAAGATCGAGCACATGTGGGACATTATATTGGTAAGAAAACTAGTAAACTAATAAAGGTTATAATTTTCTTTAATTTTTGGTGATTTGACAATTTGAGATACTAAGGAAGTTTGGTTTAATCAATAGTACTAACTTTTATAATGATATATTTTATTTTTTATAGAAAAAGTTTAATTTTGATTTCTCCGAGGGAAGAAAATGTGCAATTCTTGGTCATATGAGTGATCTCTACAGAGACTATAGGCACAAGTTGAAAAATAAGTATTTCGATTCAAAAACAACTTATCAACTTCGCTTACGGAATAAGCCTAAACTTCTCACTGTAGATGAATGAAAATATTTGGTCAACCTTTGGAGCGATACTGACTTTCAGGTATTTTAATTAATCTATTTGTTCTTTTTAATTATTATATATATGTTGTAGAAACTAATATTATTAATTATTTCTTTTTCAGAAGAAAAGCATGCAAAACAAGATAAACAGATCGAAACGTTCCTTGCCTCCATATAGTGGGACCAAAAGTTATGCAAGACTTAGATACGAAATGGTATGTAATGTTGGTGTGTTCTATTTTAGCTTTATCTCCTTTTAGAATATACATTTGCTCTTATGTATAATTAATTTAATTTGTATTATTGATTGTAGGTACAATTTGACCAATTAAAGGAGCAGCAAAAAGAAGGAGAAATTTCTTTAAATGATGATGAAATCTTTGAGAAAGTACTTGGAGTAGAAAAAAATGGATATCTTCGAGCATATGGTCCCGGAAAGAATATCAGTGAATATTTTGGAGGTAGGCCAACAAAGATACAACTTATAAAACAAGTAGAATTGACCAGAAAAGAAGCAAATGAGCGTGTGGAAGAAGTAAAAAGGGAAGCTATGAAACAAATCGAAGAAGTTAAAAGGGAAGCTGATGAAAAAGTTGAAGAAATCAAGAAAGAAACTGATAATAAACTAGTCGAGATGGAAAAACGATGGGAAAAAAAATTTCAACTAATGCTTGCAGCTCAAAAACGACATCAAAATGATGCAAATCAGATCGTAAGTAACTTATTATACAACTTACTAATACCTTTTTATATTATCCTTACAAAAGTTTATTCTTATTAACAAGTAAAATTTATTTATTTTCGGCGAAAATACTTTGTTATACTATTTTCTTATATATATATATTTATTTTTTTTAATTATTGTTGCAGGTTATGGAGTAGTGATGGAAGCATCAAGATTGAAGAGGGCATGAATAATTATTATTTATTTTGTTATGACGTATTGATATGTTTAAAATAATATTTCACTATTTTGAACGATATTGTTGAATATTTATTAAGTTATTTTTTAAATATTGAATTTATTACATAATTATAATTGAAGGTATATTTCATGCCAAAAATAGATTCATACCTACCTTATTTGAATTATTGTGGCTAATAGTATTTGAGGATAAATTCTCAATTAGTAGCTATGAATTTTTGAAGCTTAGCAAAACATATAAATAATTGTCACATAATATAAACATAGCTATACATTTTTATTTTCATAGCAAATGAAGAAACTTTTGCTGGCAAAAACTATGTATTTTAATTTGTAGCTAAACATATATATCTATAACTGCTACGTATCTTAAACATGGCTACATATATTTACTTTCGTAGCAAATAAGAAAAATATTTTGCCATAATAAGATATATTTCATGGCTAAAAGTATGAATTTATAGCTACAATAGAAAAATATTTGTGGCAAATACTTCAATTCATTGCTATGAAACTTTTCTCCGTAGCTAAACATGAGTATTATTGCCACGGAACTTAAGCTGTGAAATAGCCATAAAATTTAAAGTTACGTGGCAAACAAATTAAATCTTTTGCTACAATACAATACTTTGTAGCTACAAAATAAAGATAGTTATACATTTTATTTGTCGTGGCAATAAATTAAAATTATTGCTATAATCATCTTTTCCGTCGCAAGAGTGTATTATCATTATAGCTAGAACACAAAAAAATTTCATAGCAATAAGTATTAGTCTTAGCCATGGATCATGTAAAGTTTGTAGCTAACATTTAGTTACGCCACTTCTTGCTACGAATGCTACGGAAAAATAATGGCTAAAGTATTTAGCTACGGAAATTTTTATATTTAGCTACAATATATTTTATAGCTGTATATGCATAATGTTGTAGTGACTTTTGTGGAGAAATTAACTTTGATAATGGAACTAGAATTGGATGATGCATAGAATATACAAGTTATTAGTGTCCTTACAAATGAGAGAAATGCTGAATTTTTTGTTGTTATGGCTCATCCACTTAGAAAGAAATAGGTCATGCACAAACTTGGATTATATGATTGTTGCTGTTAATGTTGTGTTTTCGTTGTTCGCATGAAGTTATAAGCTATTATCTTATTTTTCTTTGGATCATGTTAACTGTTAGCTCCAGACATGAGTACCTTCTACTTCTCTTATGCTTTATATATTATGTGAAAATCATGAATTTTAATCCATCAATCGACCAATAATATTTTATATATCTTCTTCTTATTTTGTTCATTTCATTACCATTGCTACAACGAGCTCTATGGACCAAATAAGTTTATCTTATTTGTTGTTGAAAGCATGATGATTTCTCTTGCTCTAGTACAATTGTAAATTTTAATTTTTTTTGTGTCATATAGGATGGAAAATGAAGACCAATACATGATGTTTCTTGCAAAATGTGTGCTTTTCAGTTAGCATTATTGAAAAATATTTAGGTGTTTGGCCAAAAGAAAGAGTGCATCGGTCAATTTTACTGAAGCAGAATTTATTAAAGATTTGATTGAAGAACGCTCCCGTGTATATAATGACCTACTACGTATGGATGTTGCATGTGTTCTTACAACTTGCAGATGAGATGAAAACAAGATGTCTATTAACTGATTCAAGAACGGTATAAGTTGAGGAACAATCGGCCATATTTGTATTTACATTAGCTCATAATTAAAGAAATAAAGTTGTACAAAATAGTTCAGGAGAAACCATTAACCGTTATTGTAACAAGTGTTTGAAAGCTTGTCTACAACTAAGAAAATTTTATGTCAAGCAAGCAGAAAAAGGTATTCCTCAAGAGATATCGTCTAATTCACTGTTTTATCCTTGGTTCAAGGTTAGTATTTAGTATTATATTCTACACTCATTAATAAATATAATTAAATATTCGTGCAATATCTAGAACTATTGTAAGTTTTTAAGGATTGTATTGGGGCTATCGATGTAGCTCATATTCCTGCATTTATTTCTATGGAAGATCAACCAAGATATAAAAATCGTAAAGGAGTTCTTTCTCAAAATGACCTTGATGTGTAGATTCTGATATAAATTTACAATATATATTTGCTGGTTGGGAAGACTCTGCTTCAGATTCTAGAGTATTAAGAAACGCCGTTTGGAGAGATCATCAAATAGGTTGAAAATTCCAACTACTAATCTCTCTCTCTCTCTCTCTCTCTCTCTCTCTCTATATATATATATATATATATATATATA